>CALSBV010010773.1:8723061-8750346 GCA_943590825.1 Bovichtus diacanthus
CCCCCCCCCCTTCCCTCCCTCTCCCCTCCCTCCCCCTTTTTGGTCTCTCTTCTCTCTCTGCAGTGAATCACACCCTGCAATCTATTTCCAACACCCAAAGCTTTACTTCCTCCTTCCTGGTATCCTGACAGCAGCTGATCACCACGTCAGCCTCCCGGCTCTCTGCTCACAAAAAGCCTGTATACCTGGCTCTCATTTCCATGTTGCCATAGAAACCTGCCTCGGATTATTGTTCATCACCCCTCGACATTTATCCCTTCCTTTGCAGTGCCCCTCCTGGCACAGTAGTTAGAGAAAACTACATATCAGAGTGAACTATCAGTTGTGGACTATTAGTGTGGCCGCCGGGGGAGGAGTGGAAGAAAAAGTAAAAGTCCTTCAGGGAGAAGGCGGCTGATTTTCTAACTGAGTGGGAAGATATAGAAGTTCAATAATATAGCCATCGAGATCAGAAATAGAGTTTTGTTCAAGATAAGTAAAGAGCAAAAGAAAACAACACATTACTCTAAAGAAAGAGTTTTAGCTCTTTCACAACAACATTTTTCTGACAATTCTTGACTGCTATGCATTTTTCCCACCATTCCAGGCTGCCATTGTCTTCCAATCTTTTCGGTACAGTATGAAAATCATCTAACTGGCTCATAAACTTTGCTCGGGTTTTGTAATCACAGCAAACACCAAGTCTGCACAAGGTCACCACACTAATGTAACTGTGACAAAACCTTCACTATGATAACACAACTCAAGCATGTTTTAAGAGTCTGCTAATTCATTTCCATATTGTACAGAAAATAATGGAAACCAGTGTCTGCCTGGAAGAGTAGGCACCTAAAAGTATATTTATAGTAAATTGGCTAAAACATGCAGAAGCTCGGATATTGTCTTTTATGTTTTTAATCTAAATATGTAGGTCAAATCCTTTTTTGGTCCTGCCTAACTTCGCTGTAACAATGTCGCCACATTCCCAGAACATTCATAATAGATGAAAAATGAGACCCATGTTGTAATAAACTGCCATTTTTCTTTAATAGTCTTTTTCAGGTTTCATTTAGGTTGCTATTCGCTTGCAGCCGGTGTGGGTTTGAAGGACACGTTCACGCCGTCGGATGATATACTTGAAAGTGCTCCATGCTTTATGGTTCGGTGGAAAATCAAGTGCTGGGGATGAGAAATGAGAGAGTAATGTTGGGAGAAAGGGATGAGAGAGTTGAGAGATACCGGGAAAGATAGGGATGAGCTCACTTCTTTTGCGGTGCTTAAGGAGAGAACCATCTGCAGGAGAGATTTTGCCTCAGATTAGGAGTGAGGCGAGGCTCCAGTGGAGAGGATTAAGCCTGCGAAACAGAAGCAACACTAATAGAGGACAATCCAGCTGCCTGGAACGAGCTCTGCCACCCACCCAGGAAGACAACAACAACGAAAAAAAAAGAAAAGAAAAAATACAGACACAGAGAGACACAGATAAACTCCACACTAAAAAAAAAAAAAAAACACACACATTGGAAAAGTGGATTTAAGAATTCTTGGAATCAGCAGCAATGAGGCATCGGGCCAAGAGCAATATTTGTGAGACAGGTGATAAATATTTGTCGATGCAGACATCATAAATCAGGCTCATTATTTATCACCCTGACTGTTATCTGGAATCTGGAACACCTTGTTAATTTGTCTTTTATGAGGACATTGTTCCACTGCTAGCATCACTGAACATGACATTGCCTAGATTATCAGGAAATGATTGAAAATGGTGCTAAAACTTAACCAAATGGTTTATACTCTGACGGACATTTGAAATGTACACATGTAAACTGTCCAAAATCATGTCTTCCTTTTTTTTTTGCTTATCAAAGAAGCAAAAAAACTTAAACGACAGCAGAGTTTTTCTTACAGTCAGCCTACATACTCTAAATCTGAGGATAGAGTCCGGCTATGTTTGGCTCCAGGATATGTCATAACTCTAATCCTAGTTCACTAACTGGGCTGCCCAGTGAAGGGGCCAAGAAGCCTACTCCCATAAGACCAATCTCTCTGACATCTGGGCCTCTGCCTTTCTCCGGGCTCCAGACAGATGTTGGATGAGTGTTAAGCTCCCAGGGTTCTTATGGAAGGAGAAGTGAGAGTTGCCCATGGTTTGACTATGGTCAGGAAATGTGTAAATATGACAAAAGGTTTGTAGATGCTGGCGTAGAGTGAAGGCCCGTCGAAAGATTATGTGGTTTCAGCATTATGTCCCTCAGTTACATGGCACAGATGAGTTCAGGGTGGAAGATCCCTTTGAGGGCACCAAGTTCATGTTCTCAGCGGCGTATAAGGATAGCAATGCCGGCCTGTTGGTTGGTCGGCCAGTACACCACTTTCATCCAGGCTGAGTTATTTCAAAAACAACATGGATTGGCACAAAATTGCCATTTGTACTTTGGTGCACTTGCAAAACGAATGATATTCCCATCAGCCTCAGCCGTACTTTGTGATTAGGGGTTGTCTGCTAAAGGTTTGTTAGCATTGTCCTTGAGAGCATGTTAGCATGATGATGTTAGCATTTAGCTCAAAGCACTGCTGTGTCTATATACACAGCATGACAGTGCTGTATATAGGCAAAGTGCTGTTATCCGACACAAGAAAGTTAAATAAGGTATTTTTTTAAAGCCTAAAGCCTACTAACTCACACCTATCAGACTTAATCTGTTTTATTTTAATATCAAATTGCAGAAATAACAGAAAAGCACTGTATGTCAAGGACAATCAGAGCCCTAAAAGCCTTTTTTTTTTTAAAGCCAATTCATCATGATAATACCCTTAATACATTTAGCTGTTTATTGCACTGTACATATAGTAAAATATTAGCATATCAAACTATGGATTTAATCAAGTCAGTAGACAAAGGTCACATTGTGCATCTTCGTGTTGGAACAGGCAAAGGTCATAATGGAGTTCCGGTCAGAAAAACCTTCTCTGCTGCTTCATCAAATCAGTCAGCTGTTTTCTAACCACAGAATGACCTACTGTGTATAACATTCAGTCAATGTAAATGTGCTAAAACTCCTATCAAGATCGTTTTCCTGCCCCTGCTAACTTTAGCACTCTCCTCCAGATTTACAGTTGGGGGGTCAGATCACTTGTTATTCTCAGTCTACGCAGATTTATGGACTGACGAGTCTCTCTCGTCAGCCAGGACTGAAATACTTAACACATCACTGAGGATACACACACACACACACACACACACGGACATTTATCACAATAAATTGCACTCATGTTTATAATAAGAATAAAGCCTATAATTGTCTTGGTTCACTCTCTCTGCTCTCATAGCGATGTTTTCAGCCGCAGCATGTAGTTCTTTTTAGTGAAAAGCAGCAAACGGCAGACAACCACAATTAGCAACTAGCCGGGGAACATTGTGGAGTACTTAGCAGCTAAAGAGCCAAAAAGTTCCCTCAGGAGTTGAGTGAATATTGGACAGTAATAATCCCATACAATACTCGTTACTGAAATAAAAAAATGTTTCATATCACAACACTGGTCATGATTCCACAATACAAACCTTTGTTGATTAAACTCTCACTTCATATAGATTTTAGTTTATCTCTGCAAATACCAAGCGTTCCAAATACTGAATAGTGCTTTCAAGCTAACATGTGTCATTATATTTGACTTTCCACAATCCAAACACTTTCTGAATGCTACATACCGTAGAAGATGCTAAAACGTGAACCCACCTTGTTCACCCCATAATGTCCAGTTGTCTCTCTATAATGGCCATGATATAGTTTGATTGGTGGATTAAACACTTATCCCTCCCCTCAGTCCGCCTTATTGATTTTCCCCGTCCCCCTCCCCCACCACCTTCCTCAACCCCCCTCTTAAAGGTGAGGTGGATGCATGGCCTGATAAATGGCAGAGGATTGATTCGTATTTAATTAACAATTTGCTGGAGACTCTCTCTCCCTCCCCGCTCTACTCCCCATTCCCACCCCTCTCTTCTTCTCTCTATAAGGTCTCAGACGGCTTGTGAGACACGCAATGAGGAGAGGAGAAGTGATGCATGGGTAATTTATAGTCTGATCGATAAGTCCTGGCCTAACATCCACACAGCCTGGATATGAGGGCCAGAAGGAGTGTCCGGGTCCACAAACGGGGAAGAAGGTGAACGTTGAAAAAGGAAAAAGTGACAGAAAGAGAGAGATTGATAGAGGCAGAAAGGACACGGACATGGGGACAGAAGCAAAGAGAGAGCAGGGTGGAAATCATATTTTCAGAGATGGAAAACATAATTAAAATTGCGAGCCTCGGCATGTTCAGATGCTAAAATGAAGGAGAGAAAAGGATGGAACGCACTGATGGTCAAGAACATTAACCGAAAAGAGAGCGAAAGGATAAACAAAATCATGGATATGTGAGTGTACATATCAGTGTTTGCACAACTCCAATTCTCTTAACACTTAATTTGAACTATCAAAGTTGAAATATTACATGATCAAAATTCCTGAAAGAAATACAATTAATCCCTGTTGTGTGGCAGTTTTTTGGGCAAATAAATCTATACTTACTATACATTATAACTATGCATTTGCAATCTTTGAGGCGCTATTTTATGCCCTGTCTATTTTTTTAATAGTTCTAATCTAGTTGATTTATTGATAAGTTAATTACCAGATAAGTCATTTGCAATCATATGGGTAATTGATTAATCATTCATGTCCTTTTTCAAGGAAAAATAGACAAATATTATCTAGTTTCAGCTTCTCAGTTGTGAGGATTTGCCACTTTTTGTGTATTATGTGTCAGTAAATTGAATATCTTTGTTTTTTAGTTTTTTTTTTTTTACTGTTGCTTGGACAAAACAGGTCATTTTAAGACGCCACCTTGGGCTTAAGATAATTGTAAATTTCCTTATTTTCTGCCATTTTATAGAGCAAACAATGAATATTAGCTATATAACACATATAAGTACACCCCAGGTTAAGGTGCTGCTATTCTGTGATACATCCATCAGGGGGCAATGCTGAGTTTAAATCCATCTTCACTTAGCTCCTCTATCAGCCCCACTCACACAGCAGAGAAGAGAAACATGAAAAACCCCTCTTTACGCCAACTTGAGAAACCCTCTATATGCATCATCGGTCTGTGCAGCAAAAAATAACGCTCTCATTATGATAAAATCTCAAGAGAAAACGGATACTAATAAAAGTAACGATGCCCACATCAGATACCAGTGTTTGTATGACTTGAGAGAGGCAACGCATTGTTTTTCCCAGAATGAACCTGGACCAAGGTGAGAACAAAGACAATTAGTCAGTGCTGGTGCTCCCCCCCCTTCAGGTTCACTGGATCTGGACACTGGACACCAACTCCCCCCCTCACACATACACACACACACACACACAAACATGAAATGGGCCGCTGAGTGGGCACAGTGTGGGATGAGACCGCAGCATTTACAGCCATCCCCATAAAAGTGTTTTATCACATATCTTGTAATGCAACACATTAAGGGTTGCTGTTGTTATTTGCAGCAAGGTCATTTTTACCCCCTTCCTCTGCATCTTACAGTCTACATCACTGTCTCTCTCCCTCTCACTCTCCCTCAGCTTCTCCTCTTTGCTGTTAGCGCGCCGTGACACCGAGGCATGATGGTATTATTACGCTCATAAAGGTGTGCACATCAGGAAAATATACACATGTAGGAATAGCAGAGGGCTGCGTCGTGACAAGGTTATCTGTGGCGTGGTAGCATCTGCCCCACATTCACAGGCAGTGGTTTATCCGTGCGTCTGTGTCTGTGTGCTGTCTTTGCATACATTTGTTCCTCTTCGGTTCAGCCGATGTGCACATTTCTTTGTTGTGGAGCTTATGCGAGACGTGTGTGTGCTAAGTTTCCGCTCACTGTGCGCAATCAAGTGTGTTTGTGCAATCGTCTTGTGTGTCATTGCTGAGACGCTTTTCATCTTATTTTGGGATTATTATTCCGTCAGACCTACTTTTACCTTTATCTGTATTTTTAGCCCTTCCTTTTATTCAGGTTATTCATTCAGTCATCATCTTAATGAACACATATATGTATTTTTTTTTTTCCCTTCATATTTAAGTCCACGGGCTTTTCTGGTAATCCTATCAGTTCGGCCTTACCCCCTAACCCCACAACTCTCCTCCAGCTCCAGCAGTAATAAAAGAAAAGCATAATCCAGTGTTTAGAAATATCAGATTTGCTTGTTGGAATCCAACGAGCCATGTTGGATTAAGGATGGCCTAGGCTGGCCCAGAGGCGGTGGCTCTGAGCCCCCTGGTGATCACGGCTCTGGATGGAGAGACAGGGAGGGAGGTGTGAAAAGCACAAGTTTGGATCGTGTAATTGTTCCTGTTGGTGAAGCCGTACTGACATCAAAAGGAAAAGGTTTCTTTATTTTATTTTATTCAGTGATTACATCCTGGCAAACATCAGAGCATAAATAAAGAAAATAGTAAATTTTTTGCAGTTTGGTTCAGAAATACAAATCTTTTTGTACCTCTTGTTAAAAAAAAAACAATAGAAAATTACCTTGTGCACATACGTGTCTCTGATATTTTTTTTTCTGTGCAAGTGTGTGTGTGTATATGAGAGAAAGTGGGTGTGTTCATGTTATTTATGGCTGCCAGGATTTGAGATGATAGAACAGGAAATTTGGCCACCTTTTCATTTTTTCCCTTTCCTATTTTACTGCACCTCGCTCATTTCTTTAATACCCTTTAAAATGTAAATGCGTATGCACACATGCATCCTGGACAATGCCCCCGATGTGAATTTTATGTAAAACGTACCCATAACTCTAGTTGACGGTGTAACATATGACTCTATGTAATTTCATTACGTAAAAGGGTTTTGTGTTTGTTGGGCAGCGGGAGGTATATACGTATGTGTGTGTGTTTATGTGTGTGTGGGCGCGAGTACTGTTTGTGGCTGGGGGTTAAGAAGATAGAAGAAGTGATTATAAGTAAAGCCTTGTGTTTGTGTCATGCCTGTGCGTACTGTGTAGGGTCGAGGGTGAATGCGTGTCAGCATCAAGATCACAGAAATGCAAAGTGGGCAGAGGCATTAAATAAAGAGGAGAGCCTTTCATTGACATTAGAATAATCCAAACAGTTTTTTGTTTGGAGATTTGACCGTGCACTTATGTAGGTAGGCAATCTACATATGGGACTGAAACCCAATAATTTGTAATATTCTAAGTAATGTCAAAACAGAAGCTGATCTCAATTTCGATAAACCTCATGAGAAACATAAATGAAGATTAGAAATGTGCTTTATTTAGTTAAGTGTGATTTATTATGCTGTTTAAAAACTCCACTCCAACATACTAGTAATAAAACCATGCATATTGTAAAATGGAACCTTTTATGTTTTGTATGAGAAAATGCTTTTGTGTTTTGTAAAACATTTCTTCATAGATTTCATAGACCATATGCTATGTGTTTTTTGATATGATAGTTTGATATATATGACATGTACTGTATGTCATAGCAAAAGAAAAGACGCTGCATGTTTACATGGTACTAAAATAGAAAGAGGAAAATAAAGCCTGCTGTAAAAAAAACAGTATGAAAGTGGCCTTAATAATCAGACAAAATAAAAGCATATCATTAAATTAATCGAATCATGTTGAATATTCAGCCCAAAACCAAATGTGAACAAAATATAGGCCTATATATAAATATGTAAAAAAAAAACAAAATGTAAATGATAAGTTTCTCTGTTATAAATATTTCGTTTTTTTTTTTTTTTTTTGCATACTGTGCATATACATACAATTCATGCATGTGGATCTGTCAGTGTGTTTTTATCACTCTGCATGTCCTTGTGGGTGCACGTTAATACCTCTGTTTACTGCTCTGCTCTGCTCTCATACGTATATGTTCTTGTGTGGGCTTCATTCAATTAGTGTAATTCGAGGTGGAGTTGCACTGAGAGTTCTATCTTTTCCTGCCTTGTTTTTTACCCATTCACCTTTTTCCATCCATGTGTGTGAAGCAGCCCACTGTTAAGAAGTGAGATGCTTCAGGATTGTGAGAACAGATTCTCTTTTCCTTTTGTTCTTCCCAAAGTTGTGTCCTTTCTGGGTTTTTCTTATGTATTCAAAAATATCTTCTTGGAGGCTCAAAAAATGTAATGTAGCTATAACTGCTGAAACCTGCTGCACCTGGATATATAGTCATGTCTCTTTCCTCTCAGTGCCTTTTATATTCTCTTTCTATACAAACAAGCACACACATGCTCATACACAGATGCCCACCTTTTCTTTTATTAAGGAACTGCCAATCTATAATGTGGAAATCATGCTCTGCTGATATTGATTGGAGTGGTATGCTGTTTAGTAGCAATGGCAGCGAGACCATGAGTGTACATATATATATATATATATATATATTTGTGTGGTGTGTGTGTTTTTCGGTGTTTCTGTGTGTGTAAACTGTACCAGACACTCCAGTCTATTGGATTGAGATTCCTTCGCTATTTAAGGGTCAGGGTTCGGGCCACGTGTGCGCTGCATGCCTCACTGATCAATACCGCCGCCACACACCCTGCCTGACCCCGGCATTTTGTCACCGTAAATCCCCAAGCTCCCTTTTCTTCTGTTCGCCACCCCCACCCCCACCCCCCTCCTCCTCCTTTTTTTCTTTGCTTCTTAAGTCATTGAAAGAAGTGATGGATTCAAGGGGGAGCACTTTGTAAGATCTAAATACATTTAATGTAGCCTGGGATGGCCCTTTGATGGCTAATGCTCAGAGATTCAAGTGATGGTCTTGTCTCTGGAGGGGAGTGCAGCGTGTGAGGAGAAAGTTGGAAAAGGGTTTTGACGATGAAAGCAGTGGGACGATGTGCACTAAGAGCCTCATCTCAGTGGGAAAGTAGTGATTTGTGCAAAAATAAGTGCCATTTCTTCAACTAATATAGACAAAAAAGTCAGCTTTAACACTGAACCATTACCCAAACCGTACTTTATAAGATTATTGTCTTAGGTAAGGGTGATACACTGTATTCTTAGCCAATAAAATGGACCCTAATCTTGACAAAAATGATTTTGCCTGATGTTGAAGCCCCCAAAATGAACCAAAAACTACTACTTTCTTACGTCTGGCATAAAGTAAAGAGCAATTAGTCAACGCACAGCCCAGTGAAAATACAGTATTGTCAGTGTCAGAAATTTAAGGCCTCCTTCCTCTGCATCTTTAAAAACCATCAAACACACACACACACACACACACACACACGGCCCCCCAGCCCCATGTCATTCATAGGTGCGCTACACACACATGCAAAATTGAAAACACACAGCACATTTGCCCTTCCTCAGTGTCCTTCACACGCTCCTCATTCCATACAAAATGCAAACACGGTGCCCCTTCACCTCCCATCACTTCTGCTCTACATACCTCCCACCTCTCCTTCCTTCCCTACTTCCCTCCATCTCTGGGCCGACAGTGGCAGCCGTCACAGTGCCGCGACATGTCTGCCTGTCTGATTTGATATAGTGGCATAAGGTTTGCCTGATCACCAAGGTCAGGGACGAACAATCTATTCAATCCACTCATTATTATTACGGGTATAAATAAATTTGGATGGGAGACTGCACCTTGAACCTTGAACCTTTAACCCGAGCTGAAATTTATCTTTTTGCCATTTTTTCCCCTGTTGCTTGGTGACAAAAGGTGTCTCTTCCTCAACCTCTCTCGCTCTCCCTCTCTCGGGGTGTTTGGTCCAAGTGTGCGACAAATCCATTAACAGGATGAGGTGGATGCTGCCACTTTACATATGCAATATTAAGAGATACAGTTTCCATATAAACAAATGCTTTGTTTCACTATCGAGTTAGAGAGAATATGAGTTTATCAATGTATGGAGCTAACATTCTTTTGTTTTTATTATTAAAACGGAAAAAAAGATAATCTACATTTAAAGTGATTTATTTTGGGTCAAATTGAATGATTTGATCACCCTGGCAAAAAAAAAAAACACTATGTACCCGGAAATATTACACATACCCTTATACCCACGCCTTTCAGATAAAGACGTTTGTGGTTATTCGTGGTCAGCTAGAATTTACAGTAACGTTTTTATCTTAACAAAAGATTACACATCCAGGTGTCTTGGTGGGGAAAAAAAAACGCTGTGTTGAATCCACAAACTGTGAAGTAGCTTAACGTAACACCACAAACACGACCAGAAAGTAGTGAGAACACATTGTTTTACACCTTCGAGGTTTGGTTACAACATGTCAAACGAGAAGTTGCTGCGGTTTAAATAGACTTCGAGAGAGATTCCTTTCAGTGCTGTTGAAACATGCATGGTGTGCGATGTCTTTGGAAAAGACTATACTACAGTGAGAAGAGTCCAGCTCTGTATCAATGTGTATCTGTGTATAGCACACAATCCTTTTCAGATATCTGAGCTTAAAATGACAGAATGAAAGTCATGCACTGTACTGTATCCTGCTCCTGTGTTAACAATAGTTCAGCATCTCCCTCTTGCTTTTGTCCCTGATCCCCCCCCCCTTCTCCTACCCCAACACACACCACCCTCACTCATCTCTCCAGAGATGCTTTGACATGAATTATGAAAAAAAAAAAAGGAAAGAAAACAACAGCCAAGGGTTGAGGGAGAGAGGGGCTGGAACAAATGTTCCAACCTGGATTGAGTGTTGACGACTGATGGCGGCGACCTTGGGGGGGCCCTCGTGCTGAAGCGGGATTACTTCTTCTCTCTGGGAAAGACAAATAGCATGGCTGGAAACAGTCGAATGGAAACCCGGCCACTCATGTTCAGAATAGGTACAATGAATGAATTTACAGACGTGCTATTTTTCAGACGGTTGCAAACATGCTTGTATCTCAGAAATTCGAAAAAAATCATACAAAACCTAAAATGACAGCATCGGAGCACATTTTTAAACCAGCACCTCATTCAAAACAAAGCTATACTCTGTATACAACTATATATCTTAAATAATCAATTAGATATGAAGTGGAAAGTTAAGAAATATGACACAGGAATTGTATATAATCACAAAAAAGGAACTCACTACCCACCTAAAAACGGTTAAAACCACCACAAACAGACAGATAAATCCATAAACTGTGACCTGTATAACAGCACAGGTACTGTGGTCCTGTTAGCTGCTTTATATTGTGACAGATGTCTTCCTGTTATGTCAGGCCTAATGAGAGAAGACCTGGCTCCTGCCACATGTTTCTGGCCTCATTGATTACCTGTTGGCACCACCACCCCCGCCCCACCCCCCAGACACAGCACCTGACAGGGATAAGCAGGGGAGGAATAATGTAAGCTCTAAATGGTGGATACAGTTGAAAATTGTATAAAAAAAAAAAAAAAAAACAACAACCCAAAATTGACATTTTAATGAATTTTTTTTTTTTTTACAGTAAGTAAGATAACTACTGTCTAAGAAAAGAGATTTTTGATTTGGAAAATGTCCGTAATTATGCACTTCATTTACAGAGAAGCTACTGACAGATTCAGTTCCAGTAGATTTGACAAAATCATTAGAAGAAATTTACCTCAGATAGAAAACCAATGTTGCTTGTTTGTTGATGGCCGGTGACGGGTTGCTCGATTACAGGTATAAACATGTACATACAGTGAAGGGATACATATTGAGATCCAGTAAAAGTGCTTGTTGTTTGAAAAACAGCCAAGTGGAAACAGCACTAAATCTCATCAATATCCTGCCCTCCTTCCCCCACCGCGAAGCTGCGTATATTCAAATGAAAACGCAAACAAGCACAACATGCAGGGCTGGTCTCTCCTCCCCTCTCTATATTGCACACGGGCAACAAAAGTGAGCCGCGAGTGCTTCAGCTACCCTCTCCTTCCTTTGCCACTTCAACTGCTGGCTTCAAAAACAACAATTATACTAAGTGATTTATCGCCTCCTTCAGCCAGAGATCAGAGCAGACTCCGAAGACTAATTTGATGGTCACTGTCAAAGCAGTGCATTGCTGGTTGGATTACTGTTAGTAGCAATGATCATGCACGTGTTTCCTCAAAACACTGGAGTTTATTCTTTGGGTTTTTCCAACTTTTGGATGGAGGACTTTTCTGTCTCCCATCCCGCTCTGGCTCCTCCTCTACCCCGTGTGTCACTGAGCGGTGACAGCTGAGCAATGGCCTTTCCCGGGCGTAGCGATAATTGAAAAGCGTGATCGCTGGCTGCTGGTATAGCGACCATCTGTGAGTCTGAGTGGTTTGGTGAGTGTTTCGTTTGTGGGCGGGTGAGGTCGAGGGTTATGTGAGAGCCAGACAGCCTCCCATGGGGAGCTGTTAACACCTCATGGATGCCGAGAAGGCCCCAAAATGGCCCTTCGCAGATCCAAGGCTCCTAATGAGAAAAAGGGTGATTATCCCACTGTGAGGCAAATATAAACATGTGCTGTTATGAATCCTGACAACAGTGATAAGGAGGCAGCATACAACAGAAATACAGCTGAAGCATTAGTATTAAAAGAAATTAATAAAATGTCTGCCAGTGCTTGTCCACAGCATCGTTGCTGTTAATCTACCAGGGAATTTGTTTGCGATAAACCAACAGAATTGTAGATGGAAGATTTATCACCTATAAAAAAAAATAATTAATGCTGAAATGATTGCTCAATTATTCAGTTGATCCGTGGAAAATTAATTAAATCCAGATTGGACATGCATTTGTTTTAGTCATTTATCAAAACAGCTTCAAAATGCAAAAGGGCTGCTTTCTTTGTTTTCTATTATTTAAAATACTTTGCGCTTTTTTGAACGTTGGATTAGAATAAGTAAACAATTTCATCATTAGTAATAATTGTGGGCTTTGATAACTTGTAAGATATCATCCACTCCATACTGTTAATTAATGATAAAGTTAGACTGGATAATAAAACATAATAATTGTTAGAATTATGTCAATTTTTCATCCCTGGGTTTACATCCAGCTCAAATGACAATGTGAAACAAGTTGTTAATGATGATATTCGAACAAACATGCTATCTGAAAATCAATATGCTTCTCATGTACACACTCCCGGGTTAATGTCCATATTAAGTGCTTTGAAGATTGTATAAAAAATGACAAACATCTAAATGCCAGCAGGGAGAAGAAGCGCTGAGTGATACATTAGCCAATACGTTTCTAATATGTATGTTCCTGAATGCATTTCAGTCAACCATTGCAGACAGATTACCAGATATTGCATTCCCGTCTAAGAATGAAATGAAGAGATAATTATGAGTCCGGCGGGTAATGGAGAGGTGGAGCCGTGATAGATTTGATTAAAGTTGTCAGTAAAAACACACGCTAATGACCTTGTCGATCAGTTAATGCGGCTGCTGCCATTAATCCACATAAACAAAAGTATCTTGTTGGTCATTCTGTGCTTGCAGTTTGTTCGCCTCTGTGTGTGCACCGTCAGGGAAACACATTTTTGTATTTCATTTTACTTACTATTATTAAGAAATTAAACTACTTTCTGATCATTACTTAGAAAAACAAAAAAGCCAGATCATATCTTCTACTGATGAATGACTAATCTTCCTCTCAGTTTCCCCAGCACCTTTACCATTCCCATATCTGCCTCTATACTACCACAAAGCCCTAACCACAGGATCTTATTCATTAACATGTTGCCTTAATTGATAATCCACTGTGCTCCTCCTCATCTCTCCACCACATCCCTCCCCTTCTCTGGAGGTCCCAAAACGAAACGGCGCTTCCATGCATACATTTGCGCGCACACACACACACACACACACACACACACACACGCAGCAAGCGGCCTCCCCTCCGTTGCTGCTCCATTAGGTCTGAATTGTAGCTGTGATGTGTGGGACCCAAGGGAGGTGTTATTGTCAGACCTGATTTACTCAGCACCATCTGACATGGGGCTGGGGGCCCGTGTGTGTGTGTGTGTGTGTGTGTGTGTGTGTGTGTGAGAGAGACAACAGGCATGCTGCAGGGCTAAGAGTCCTTTACAGAAGGACAGTCAAAAGCAACAGTTTAACAGTAGCTGCGAAGCAACCTTAACAGTCATTGGGATATGAATTTATATTTCATGATTTACACCTTGTAGTTTATATTGTGTAATTGTTATATTGTCAGTACTGGCCACTTTATGAGGAATCTATTTTTATTTTAGTTAATTCATTTTGAATTTTGAAAAATGAATCATTACTGTAATCAATTTGAATATCGTTAAAACACTACTGTTACACCCAAACACAAATTACATATTGTAGCCTAAATCAAATTTTAACAGTACTCTTTAAATACACACATACAATTTTTTTTTTTTTTTTTTTTTAAATATTCCTATATCAAAATATACTACTACTAAAGCTTATATCATTCTAAAATACACTCTACATGTAAGACGAGGCCTTATCTTTAGAATGATATGCTTGTATCGAGTTATCCAGAAGTTCTTAAAGGGAGAGAGAGATTATATCTTTTAATAAAAAGGTTTATCTCTGAAATTGCATGGTAGATTTTTACTGCTAATCCAATCACAAACTTGTCTCAGTGAGGACCAATCAAAATCTTCTTTTCATGAGAGGCAACGCTGATGTCTTCTGAACGAGGGCTTTGAATGCTGTGCGAACTGAAAGTGGCGTAAATGGGGCTATTTCTCTTTACGTACCAGATTATATGAGAGGATATGAGACTAAAAATGATGACATATCTAATAAGATTTTGGTGAAATATTCAAATGCAATGTATAATAAATACAAATGATTTTAATACTGTTTTGTTCATGTTAAAGACACAAACATTTCAGCAATCAGTGAGATCACATCGATTCAAATAAACGGAGAGTAAATGGTCCATAAGAAAAACATCGACCTGTGGCCTATTTGTTGAGTTAGAGCAGAGAAGCAGCTACAGTGCTTTAGACACAAACAAAAGAAAAGACGAAAGTGGGGAATGGGTGAGAGAAAAGCACAGCTCACAATTGTCGTCTTCATCCCCGCTGACAACAACAGTGGGCAAGGAAGTCTCGTACAAAAATACGAGCAGACCGTTAAAGTCAAATTAATTTGAGGTAAGTAAAAGCACCCAAGCCTGTAATGACACACATCTCAGTGTAAATGTGAATTTGGAAATGTTTCTTTGTTTAGGATTGGAAAAAAACTGTAATCAGTCTAAACATGACAGTAGTTATCTTACTTACTGTAATTGATTGACGTTTATAATCAATCATGGGTTATGACATTGTAAACAGGCAACACCTTTGAGGATAAGATGCAGATTAATTAATTTAATTTTTTTTTATTTATCTGTGTTAATTTTTAATTATTCCAATTAAATTATAAATCTGGGATTTGAAAAAGGTAATGCTTAGTATCTCAAAACTGCTCTGCTCATCGTAGAAACTATGCCATACTTGAAGTTAGGAAGCATTTGGCCTTTAAATGGCTTTTATTTAGAACACTAACCTGGCACAGTTTTTGTTAACAGCACTTTTTTTTATTTCTCAAGTTTTCTTCTCAATCATTTTTGTACATTCCATTGTATTAGATACAAGATGACTGTTGTATCTTGTATCTCTCAGCATCCCCATCTACAGCAGCTTTACACTCCATCACCAGGAAGAAGAGCTTTTTTCTCACATAGTTTTCCCACCATTTACTTAATTATCGTAACCCCCCCATACATTCATATTGTTCACGTTAACATCTCACTAAAAACTCCTTCTGCCAGTCTTATACAACCCCTCTGACAAATTGCATACCCAATTTAATCTAATTCTTTTCTCAGAAAACGGTGGATTTCCAACTCAATCTGAAAGAGTGGGGTGGGTTAATCCCAGTTATTTGCGAAGAAGAGTTCATCCTGTGGTCACCAAAATCTCACACCTACTGTGTGACGGAGCTTGTCCGCTGTGATTTAAAAAACAAAAAATCCATGCAGTCAAATAATTTAAAGAATTAAAAATCCATTTGGTTTAAGCCCGAATACAAAAAGTTTAGTAAACTGAACAAGGTGGATATCTAGGAGCTTAACACATCTTTTAACACTTCACTCTAACCCCCTTACTGACTTCGCCAAACCCTCTTTGGGTCAAGTTACACACCTGTCGCTTTTTGCGAGGCAACAATGATACCTGCCACTCAGCTGGAAGGATTCAGCTGGATATCCTGTCCACTGTTCCTTTTCTTGTTTTGGGAACCTGAGGAGCAGAGCAGGCAGCCATTAACGGTGGAGGAAGTTGGAGGTTACACTCCAAAACAAAGGCTTTGAGGACAGCTGGCTATCACCTTCATGCATGACATACTCTACAGATCTGCACAGAAAGCTGCACTATCATGCAGAGAGACATTCATACATTTAGAAGGCAACAGTATTTACTTTTAATGCTTTGTCCTAAACTGACAGATCGTGAACACATCGGTTGCATGGATGAACTTCAGCACAATTCATTTGACAGTGTGACTATAAGTTAAAATGTAGCAATACTCAAATAGTTCTTACATAAGTAAAGGTATAGATGTACTATCAGCAAATATACTCACAACAAAATTGGCAAAAATAAAAATATTTATTATATAGTCATTATACAAAATGTTTTAGATTGTCACTGCAATTATGTGTAAACTGCATTTTAATGCTGCTGGACTATGCAGGTCTATTTTAATTACTTTATATTCAGCTTGATAGTTTAATCTATACAATCTATACTAAAGTATCTCGTGTTTTTGTTGATCATATTTATTATGTAAAATATTAATATTCAACGTAACTTATAACTATAGCTGTCAAATACATGTAGTGGAATAAAAGTACAATATTTCCCCCAGAAATGCAGTAAATGCAATGTGTATAGTATAAAATGGAAATACTTACTGTAAGAAAGGTACAAGTACTTACAGTATAGTATTAAGTAAATGTTCTTAGTTACTTTCCACTTCTGGTTGTCCAAAAAAAAAAAAAAAGTCTTTGGTGTTGGCTTTAGAAACACTCCAGAAAATCCATAAATAAATGTTAAAGAAAGTAAAAGGTTTCAAATGTATCACTTGATAATCACCTACAATCCTGCAAGGCATTTATATCACAAGACATTATAGAAACAAAAACATAAAGGTACAATTCCACACACACACTCACATTCACGCGCCCACCTACACAGATACTGTTTAATCTACTTAATTGAACCTGACTTTGAATAACTAAACAAATGAGGAAATTCACAAGGGGCACTTGATCCCTTCTCGGCTAATGGATTGGAGATTCCTTTCCCATAGGAGCATTTGGGCAAACAAGACCCAGTAATCTCTGAATTGATGAGTTGACTCTCTGTCTGCATCAAATTTCTCCACTAAAGAGCTGTTGAACCCCTGATACAGTGTTGGTAGTTAGCCAGACACTCAATTTGCAGACACAGGCAGAACTGTGAGCTTGCTCTGGTTTCACTATCAGTGCTGTAGATTTGCAAGATAAATGCACAAGATAGATGCTGCAAGTAAAATATAAGATAAATGTCAAGGATGACTCTACCTGGCTCATGTTTCTTGGCTTTGACAAGAGATTTTCAATTACTATGAAATGTATCATAGGTCTCAAACCACTGTACTCAATTATTTCTAAGACCACTCATTGCTCATTTTGTCTCGTATGGTGTTGTAGTCCAACCAAAAAGGATAGAACTCCATTGTTGATTTAGGTGACAAATTTATTAAAGTCCTGCCATTTAATCAGGAATCATCATCATCGTCATCATTACCAGAGGGAATAAATAAGACATAAAACATTTTCCACATAAACAAACATATACATCAAACCCCAGGTGCTACAGCAAGTTCTTCCTCGGGGTTGTTTTCGGTTGAACAAAACGAACGAGATACATCTGAGAACACACAAATGCATAGAAGTAATTGGGCCCCTAGGTACCATTTAAGACAACATCTACATTTTTGCCTATATTCCTGTTTAAGAATGTACAAAGTCCTCATATCTGGGTTCTTATTCGTGTCCAGGAAGGGGTTTGTATAAAAATAAAGTCTCCGCATGATAAACCATGATATATATATATATATGTATATATATATATAGACATTTGGCAACAACCAGACATTTAAAGACTGAACGCTGAATTGAATTCTGCACCTGAACACAGTGTAGAAAACAAAGAGATGAGAATAAAGAGTTGGTGAAAATCCAAATGACCGAGTGAGTCTCATTGTTTAAAAAGCTTATGGTGGTATCTGAAAACTAAACATTTTTGACAGATTTCTTGCTTTACATATGGTTTTACTACTGAAGGACAATTGTTAAGCCAAGTGCTTTTAATGAAGGACCTTTTCCTTCCATCCAGATCTAAGATATTTGAATGGACCTTATCAGATATTTGTGAGATCCAAGGACAGCAGTCTAGTCCTTTGCACAATCACTGTCCTGTGTGACTATTTCCCAATTCCTAAAATCCAACAGATGACACAGAAAACTAAAAGAAAATAGTCAAATTTGTTGTTGTTGACCAATCAAAACTGCCCGTGGTCGACTTCATCCAACCACGAGGCAGGACTGGCAGGAAAGTCTGGGTATCCCCCGCTGCTGCCAGTCGAGAGGTCTGAGCTAGGGCCGTTGGCGGCCCCCATGGAGACCCTCACGCCGGAGTTGATCCCGGGCCCGCTGCCCTGGGTCATGATAGAAAGGCCAGAGTCGGGGTAGACCAAGCTGGAGATGAGAGGCTGGTGTCTGGGTAGCACCTGAAGCGACCCCGGCGACTGAGGAAGGCCGTAGGGGCTGTTGGAGCGAATGTCGTGGAACTGGTCTTGCGAGGGGAGGACACCGTGCTCCAGGGGGAAGGAGCTGTGGTTGTTGCCGCCTTGGCGGCCCCCCATGGCTGGAGAGGACTCACTCAGGCTGCTGTAGATGCCGTTAGTGAGGCCAAGCTCTGACATGGGTGGTTCATCTGTGCAACAAGGACAAGAGCTTTGCATTTACTAAAACTGTAATAGTCCGAAATGAAAACATACATTTCTTGTATATTTCTTTTGTACCATCTCTTTCCCTTTAAATAAACTGTGTGAACTTATTGTCCCTTTAACGAGCCAACATGCTTGCTTTGTTAGCTTGGATAGCTTTATCAAGCCCTCAATAACTCTTTTATTGAATGAAATAATGTACAAATCCAGGATCAAACTGCCAGGGTAGCACAGTAGCACAATAAACCGCACAGTACAGGGACAAAATAAGAAGTTCGGCGAGCTATTGTGACTGCATAGCGCCAACATGTTCCTGGCTGGCTAGTGTTTAAGCAGTTAGCTTGTCAAAATGACTCGTGTGAAAAGCGCCTACTATTCATTTTGTGTGGTTGATTCTGTACCTGTAAAGGACACCTCAGCATCACTGTCCATGCCCTCCTCCTGAATGCTGTCCTTGTCAGATTTGGAGCTCCCTCGTGACCTCTTCATGTTGCGGAAGTACTGCCCCCATCTCTGCCGACCGGCGTCTTTCTTCAGCCTTTTCTCTTTAGCTCGTCTGTTCTGAAACCAAACCTGGAGGATAAAAAGATGAGATGTCTCATTTGTTCATTGATTTGGTGACTTATTAGAAGTACATTCGACTGTTTAGAACAATGACAACAATTAATAAAGTATCAAATAAAATAAAGGAATTATTTGATAAATACACCTTTGAGACAGTTGCAGCAAAATTAAACAAAATGCTAATTAAACAAAATTTGCACTTATTCACCTAATTTACAAAATCCTCTCAGTCTTCAGGATCATAACTATACATATAGCCCACAATGTTTTTTAGTCATCATGCCTCACAAGTCAAAGTCATCTACATCCTCTTTCCTTGAGGCACATAATATGACATGCATTAAAAAAACATTACAGTTATATATTTTTAAGGACTGTCTGGACGTGGCTTTGCACCTTTGTGACTCCAAGTGTGAGATTGAAACAGTGACACTGAACATTAATCCTCATCAGATTTCTCGCACATTTAATTAACTTCACAACAGCTAGTTCTCCTCACCCCGGGGAGCAGACAGGTTAGCCTGCCACGGGTTGAAATTATTCAAAGTTTTCTCTCTCCACTTTTGATCTGAACTGTACGTTTTAGCTTTAGAAAACACAAACACTACATGGTCATAAACTTCAACTGCCTATTACCTCACTGCTTGCAAATGGATAGGATTTATAATACAAAATGAACAAATGGCCCAATTCTTATTCATTTTATCTTACGCACAAAATGTATTAATTTCAGTCACACGCACAAAAAGCAGTTTTACATTCTCTTTAATGATATTCCGCCCTAAGTGAACCCTCTTCACCCCTTCCCTTTCACTGAATAATGAGGAGCATTTTAGTGGCTTCCGTCTCTACTTTTGTCCTTGCAAATAAAACAATATATATGACCACCACCTAGCAACCGGCGTTAGGCTCCCCAGCAGCAGACAATATGCGAGGGGCCCTCTTAGCATTGTTAACGAGCTTGCACTTAAACCGGGCTGACTTTCATGTGGACTTCATTTTACTCCATCTAGCCGTAAATTCCCCCCAACACACACACTCACACACACGCTTATTCGTACAGTAGGTTTGTGCCAGTTCAGCCACTATTGTGCCTTGATAATGAAGTCAGGACACTAATGGAATAGCCCTTAATGGATAATAATATACTTTACCTGCACAACCCGCATATCCAGGCCCGTCTCTGACGAAAGCTGCTCCCGGACGTGACGGGCAGGTTTGGGAGAGTTATTGTAAGCGTTCTTCAGTGTTTCCAGCTGTTTAGCAGTGATGGTTGTTCGTGGCCTTTTTGCAGTCGAGTCTGCTTCTGAAAAGTGAATGGACAACACAAAATGTAAACCAATAAGCTGGACAGTTATTCTGGCTTTTTTCTTTTTTTTTTTTTTAAGGTTCCAGGCTCAAGAAATATGGTTCAGTTTTGAAGTCATTAAATTATCAAGAAATAAGACAAATGAGAGAAGGAACTGTTAACTGCTGTCTCTAACATAATAAAAAAATATTAATGATAATAAAAATATTACTATCAACTTCCCAACTTCCCATTCCCCGGGGAAAAATTCTTTATGCGCATATATTTGAGGTCAGTAACATGACATGCTTTGATAGAAATACATATTCACAGCAACCGATAACATAAAACAACTCGTATAATATACAACTTTCTAATTTAACACGAAAAGGATAAATTCTCCTCTGCCTATAAACCACAAAAATCTGGCATCCTGTGCATAATCGCATCATGTCTGCACATCTGTTGGCCAGCACAGCAAAATACAAAACCATCATCCAAATGGATGCTGCCCAAGTAATTGCGCCCTCTCATTAGTAAAATAAACGTGTGTGTTTTTAGTGAAAACTTGCGTTAACTCGCTGCGTAAATCAACACTTGGTGTCTGTAAATTCAAACAAACAGATGGGGAGATAAAACTTGACCATGCAGTCTGCCATATCAGGAGCAGAGGCTGCTGGGAAGCTAATGTGGCATTTGTTGGTATAATCAGGGCACCTAATGGAAATATTTTGTGCATATAAACAGTGTTGGAGGAAAATCTAAATTGTTTTAAACTTTTTTTCCCCAACAACACATGTTAAGTATATTTAGCTACTGCAAATGAAATATTTCTGATAACTTGTGTATAGCTATGATCATAGTCTAGTTGAAAAGCCCATATGATTGTTCATTATTTCTTGTCATTGAACCTCAAATGACCAAATATTACTACACTGTACGTAGGTCTATGTTTGTGGTAATATTATGTGTTTGGTAATATGGCTTAATTTTACTTTTGTTCATAAATTGTTAAAATATTTATGTAATGTCCCATCTATTTGACATATTATTAATAACAAAATATTAACATGAGTTCTTCTGGGGTAAATAGATAAAATAAGACTGTAAAGTATTATTGTTTGGATGCATTTTAAATTATATGACTTATTATGTGACATTTTAATAATGCAATAATTTTTTTTCATACATGAAAATTCTCTCTTTATGTTCACACTTAGTTAATATGCACATGAATAACAGCAGGAAGCTTCAGTGGTTGAATTAACTGCAAATGTAGAATTTGAAGAAAATATAAACAATACATGAATTTGTCATTTAGCTCAATTCCATGTTTCATTTAAAAGCATTTAGATATTTCTATTAGTCCAGCTGTTATTATAGCTGAACCGCTCTTGCACCTGTAACATTATTAAACATAATAATAGATTGGTTTTCTCTATTGTACACTCTCATATACACATACAGGACGACACACTCGCTCTTTCTCTCTACTCAGCAATGCACACACACAATTGTAAAAAGAGTTATTGAAAGCTGATTCCTTCAAGCGCAGAGTGCAAGTGGAAGCCTCCAGGCCTCCACTTTACGCAGTGTGCGATCGATTGGGTTGCAGGCAACGATGCAATTAGCACAGGTGGGTCAGACTTTATGGGTGACCTCATTGTCACGTCAAGAGCTCAACTCAAAGCAGGTACTTAAAAAACAAGTCTGCAGACAAACGCATCATATAACATGCAGAGATCGGTCTGCAAATAACGCAGTTTTTTAGTCCAGTGATAGACAAGTTGAGAGAGTCATTTTGCTCCTCACCTCTCTGTTTGGCGGTCTCGTAGTCGGCCTTACACACCAGCCTGCTGTCCTCCATCAGATAGTACTCGTCACCTGTGGCCAGCTGCCTCTTGCACACGATGCAGGCAAAGCAGTGCAGGTGGTAGACAAAGTCCTGCGCTCTCCTCACCACCTGTGTGGGCGGTATCCCCTGCTGACAGGCTGCGCATTTGGTCCCGAATCTCCTTTTGGCAAATTAGACGGTTTCCATCAATACATAATAACTTTCTAAATATCATTAAAGTCTGAATAGTAAGAGATATCTTTTTTTTTCATGAAATAAATGAACGAATACATTTTTTTTTTTTTTTTTTGAAATGGTCGAGAGATATATATATTTTTTTGAAAGCTGCTCACTTGAAGAAATCCTCTTTGCAGTAGACGCTGTCGCCCCTGCTGAAGCACTTCTCCGACAGTTGCGCCTGGCAGTCGCTGCATTTCAGGCACTTGCTGTGCCAGTGGCGATCCAGCACTTTGAGGATAAAGCGGTCCACGATGTGTTGATTGCAGCCTGCACACACTGGGATTTCTGCAGGAGACATGATGGAATCACATTAGTAAATTCAGTGTATATTAGATATGCTATATGGCGTGAGGAAGCATTGTCAAGCATTGTCATTGCACACAGAGTGTCATTTGAACCTGGCTATTGTGCTTAATATGTGCACAAGTACTATAGGACTACTTAAGGTAATTATCTGTCAATGTACACACGATGAATTATGCAAGTCTCTCAAGAAGGTGACGTCAGAAATAAAGGTGAATATACCTAAAGACAATTATTCACTCTCTTGCCTTTTCTTTTATTCTCATTTTCTTAATACTTTAAATAGCTGACTATTTGGTCCTATTTTTTTTTTAAGGTTTTATAAAACAGTCTATGACACAATATACCATTTTAAATAGAAGATCAAATTATATCGACTTGTATTTCATAAACAGCCTGTAAGTCCTCTTTTTGTTCCACATGTCCATAATCAATGTATCAACCACATTATCAAAAGCAAAACAACTAATTATCAGATAAGCATAATTGCATTGCACAGTATACACACGCACGCACGCACACGCACGCACAAGCAATTCAACATTGAAAAAACAAAATAGATATAAAAAAAACATTTGTATAGAAATGAGAGGAGGTATGGAGGCGTGCACCTACACGGGCCTATTGGTGATCCATCATTATATATATAAAAACAGAGCATGATTAAATAAGAGGGGAGTACCCGTCACCTGACATTATTCCCCACAAGTGTTTGAGCAGGGACTTTGATATATCAATTAGGATATCTATTTAGCCATTTTATTTGGACTTAGTTTCATGTATCGAGAAATAAAACAAAAAACATTAGGCCATATGCCAAACCTAATCACCACATGTCTGAAATATATAGATATTTCAAAAAAATATATTTGTTTTTATTTTACATTTCGGATGCAGTCTTTGTCCTTTGTGTGAAAAAGATGGTTTCATGTCGTCAGTTTGACTCGGAGAGGGTCTCTCGTACATTTAAACAGTGTATTTATGCTTATACTGTATATTTCACTGATGAACAGATCATTAAATTAATCCCTTTTCGTGATGAATTCATAAAAACCTGTTATAGAATTAATAGAAATAAATATGAACATCAGAGCAAACTGTAGCGATAAACAGACAACAAAACTACTTTTTAAACATTCATTATTTAAATCGACATTGACACAATTGTTCTGCAAATAGATGAAATAAAATAAATCCAAATAAATCCAAATAAATCCACACAGCCAATTGTGCAGATCGAAGTTTGCAGGATTCTTAAAAGAAAAAGAAAATGAATGTGAGAGGCATTTCAAATCTCTAAATGAGGTGTAAACTACAGCACCATCTTTAAGAATGAAGAGCTCGTTAATCGAAAAGTGGTCGGCTGGTTACTATTTCGTCACGTGTAAATCATCTTTAACAAGCAGCAGCTACTTTTATGCAAAGTCAATTTCAGACAGACAGGCCTACAGTAAATATAGAAACATTATTCGAGGTATTTTAAATGTTAAATACAATGTTCCTTCCAAGCAACAACGACGGATTAAGACAACAGCTTTCTGAGACATAAAAAAAACACCCCAAAAAAACAAGGTCAACTAAAATGCCAAGTTGGTCGTTATCAGGCCTCCTTATTAGTAATTAAAAGAGGCTCAACCACTTTATATTCTATCCGTGCAAGGAATCGCATTCCTATTGTTCTGTTGTGGACAATTCATGACACATTAATGAACCATTTCTTCTGGCATCAGCAGCGAAGCCCTGCACAAGTGTGGTGGTGGGAGCCACATCAAGAACAGGTGTATCCAGGTCATCATTAATTCAGTGCGCTCTGTAAAACTAGAAAGCTGCGGCCTATGGGTACAAACCAATAAGGTGTCCAAGCAAATTGCTCGCCTTATGTCGCCCACTTGGAATATTAAACATATAGATGCTTGCAAATCTAAATGAAAATGTCCTGCGTAAAGTCACAATATCTAACTTTTTGGAGCAGGTGAAGCTCAATGCATCACAACTATACCCCACTCATAACTGTTCAAAATGGACCTGTGCATTGGTAAACATATTGTGGACGTCCAAAGTGAATATTAAACATGCGACCAATCAACAAAAGCAAATAGAAAAAAACTTTTTCTATAGAGTTCAACCTTTCGAATCTTTATCAGAAAGCTTTATGTCAGACTCAAAAATGCCTAAAAACTATTTCCAAATTGAAACAGTGTGTAAACCAAGTTACGCATGATTTACCCTCCAGAACAGAGAAAATATTAAATATAATACATCTAAATGTGAACAACCATTCGGATAAATCAAAGGTCTAATAAAATCCTGATGCGTAAAATATCTGGAGCAACGAAAATGGCACATGTCCTCTGTCTCACCAGCTGTAAAACTGATTCGCGCGACACGACAATTTGCCCAAATTAAAACGACAGTAACAGCTGTAGCATCCATCATTCATATACCAGTTACAATAGTATACACTTATTCAACATGGTGGAAATATTATTAACAGACTGCAGTTACAGCAACACGCAAAGGCCTACAGACGCTAAAGTCCAATTTGTATGACCACATACACACACACGCGCGCGCGCACACACACGTGTGTTTAATACAAACAGTGCAAAATCGAATACATTGATTATATTTTGGCTTCCGGTTACCTTTCCGTAGCCCCTCACTGTGCGACAGCAAAGCAAGTAGCATCTCAGTGTTTTTTGGTGCCTCTTTTGGAGAGTTGCGCTCACCATGTCCATCCATTGCTCATGATTTGCGCGCACATTAATGCAAATCTGTCCCGTTTGTGATCTATCCACACTCATACAGCAGGCAGGTGTTGTCAAATTTCTGTATCAGGAGCCCCAACGCGAACACGAGCGCGCCAGTGTGAGGTAGAGTTTTCTTTTATGCTTCACTGAGTTGAAGCCTGTGCAGGATTACACTGCGCCGTTTCCTGGGCGACAGGGAGATAGATTAACATCACCTACCGAGTACTTTACCCGGAAGAGAAATAAACATGCAGGAGGTGAGTGTTGGGTGGTAACGTTACTCAGAGACGAGTAACAATATTATTACTCTCCAAATAACATGAAAAAGATAAAGAAACATATTTTTTCCTTTTAATTTTGTTGCCAAACTGAAAAGGAAATATAGAAAATTTACTCTGAAATGACTCTCTACGTATTCTCACCACGTTACATTAGACGACACGATGGCCTTTTTTTTTGTTTTTGCTAAATTATATATAAAAGGAAAAGAAAAAAAAGAGTGTGCAGTACAGTTTTTTATGTACAAATGTACGAATAGAAATGCCACTTTTGAAAATTAAGTATATGGAAAATATTCTGAAACTAATTCTGATTCCAGTTTTAATACTGCTATACCGAGCAAATGCGTAATATTCTCTTAACTGTTTTGAGCCCAACAAGGCTCATGTTTAGATAGAACATTATTACATGCAATGTTAATGATCCCCGCGTGGACTCTGAACTGATGCAAATGAGCACTTGAGAACAACAAAACGAACTTGATCTACAGCCTCAAAAAAAATCCCGAAAAGTGGACACTTATGTTGTTGATTTATTATGTAAATCGACCAAAGGGGTTTCTCGCGAGGGTTTGCCTTGGCAATACGTTTTTAATTCAGATTCCAGCACTGCCACGAGCAAAGGAAAGATTGGGCCCAGATGGAACACTAGTCTTTTTTAAAACCCCTGTCTTTTTAATTAATTCATTATTTTTTAAGAACATAAATCAAAAAGTAAAAATAGCAGTGGCCCAGAAATTATTTTTCTCAAATAATCGATCCATTTTACAAACAGGTGCAATTATTTCTACAATTGGAAGAAGATACACATTCCAATTTGTTTATCGCTACTATTATTAGGCTACTGCTATTATATATTATTACTATAATTAGTATTGTTATTAATGGATTCCAGTGCATTTTTACAAATTAAACAAACAATTTTAAAAATGAGATATACTTGCTTACCAATGTATCATAATCGTTGATTCTGATCAGATGTAAAATAAGCGATTTCCAATATCTTTACACATCTTAACACACGCACACACACGCACGCACACACACACACACACACACACACACACACACACACACACACACAC
>CALSBV010010773.1:8750356-8769515 GCA_943590825.1 Bovichtus diacanthus
ACACACACACACACACACACACACACACACACACACACACACACACAATCTCCATCTCATGTGCTCAAAGACAAGTGTTTATTTAGGGGAGAGATTGGCTGTTCAATAACATGTTGATCGGGCCAACACCCCAATGAATTTTATTGACACTGATCTTTGGCACAAAAGAGCGCCTGGGGAAATCACAGGTAGTGCCACAGCAGCCCGGGCCGCTGATGAATCCAAAATCAATGTCCTATTTGCCTGCATTTTAGAAGTATATGAAAGACGTTTTGGAGAAAGGTGCGGGGTTCATGGGTGCCCCTCTTACTTTTCAGCTTTGTAATAATTTTTATGTCACATTGATCGCTCACTTTGAGGGGGTGAGCCTGGCAGTAATGTGACAACAAAGCGATAAAATGACCATCAGAGAAATGGTCAGTCAGTTAGAAAAAGTCCTCCCTTTTTCTCTCTTTTTTTTTTTTCTACCGTCAATTTTGATGTGTACATTTAGTTCAAATCAATCGGGCCTGATTCAAAATGGTATTTGAGTTTTAGTCTCAAAAATGTCACACCTCCCCTTTATTTAAAATAAAAAATATATATTCTGTTACCTTTGAGACAATTAAAGCAGCCTTACAATAACACAAACGCTCATTCCAGAAACAGGCCAAACTAACAAAGCATGCATTTTCCATCTTTGTGTACAACTAAGTATTTGTGCAAGCCAACAATAATTTAGCTATTACCGTGAAGCTTTGAATCCGACCAATTTTACATCATCACCTCTACTGGCAACCCCAGGTGTCCCACCTGTCAGGGCAGGATTGTGACACCTGTTGAGCTTTTCGTGTCGGTGGACTGCGGGTGGGAGCAGCTCCGCGCCTGCTGGCAGATACAGCCGCAGAGAGTCTGCTGTCGCCACAGTGGTCCGGTGGTCTCCATATCCGCTCCCTGCACCCTGCCTGATGCTCCCGTTACAACCGCGGGCGGCGGCGTGAAATGACAGCACGCGCATAACATCTGTTCGTGTGATTCTCCAACAATGAAGGCTCATTACAGATTCATAACGTCTCCCACACGCAGCGCAAAAGAAAGCGCCTCTAAACAGTCTGTATGCATCAACATGGGGCTGGTGAATAACAGGTTTTCTGGAAATGT
Organism: Bovichtus diacanthus; assembly: GCA_943590825.1. Classification (NCBI taxonomy): domain Eukaryota; kingdom Metazoa; phylum Chordata; class Actinopteri; order Perciformes; family Bovichtidae; genus Bovichtus; species Bovichtus diacanthus. The sequence continues at coordinate 8,751,497 of CALSBV010010773.1, forward strand.
TTGCATCTTTATATTACCTTTTGAATGTCTACAACATGTGTTATTTGGGCTCATCTAATCCACAAATGATCAAACAGAAAGTTAGTGTCCTTGCTTTCCACAATAAAATAATAACAGTTTACATGGTCCATTTCTTGTCAGAGATCACTGCAAAACAAGAGCCGCCTTCAGAGAACCTGCTGTGCCGATTTGCATCATTATCCTCTATTTTCACGCTCATTAACTGACCGCAAGACATCAATTACAATTTAGCAATGCCTGGATCTTCATATAAACCCACAATTGTAATGCATATGCCCAATGAGATTAGTTAAAAGTGGCTCTTACCTTGGCCTGAACTGTACCGGGAGAAATTTCCGGTGTTTTGACAGCTTGACCCCGGGTGTTCAAGCAACATTTTGAAGCTTTTCCGATGTCCCAACGGAAGAAAGAAGCGCCGAAACGCCTGTGATAAAAAATAAAAAAGCCTAACACTGAGACGATGGATTCAAACACGCACTTTCCTGGAGGTTTATCCTCTCGAGACTGAGTTGAGCTCTGCTCGATGGCAGCTCGTTTTCTGAAAAATGTTCAAAAGGAAGCCCGTCGACCTTTCTCCTTTCGTCAGCCACCGAGGACGGAAACTGTGAATATTCATCAAGTTGCTCTTTGATTCCGTGTTGATAAGATCGAGATGAGGTGGGGACGAGGGGCGTGTGGCAGTGGAAAGAAGTGTCTGACCATTAGCAGAGTCAGCTGACCTGACTGCGAGCCCGGCAGCCTGCGACTTTACCAAAGTACTAAAGTAACCGGCGGTCAGCGCTGCCTCTGTCCAGGGTGCTGAAAGGGGAGTTTCTCCAAACAGGAGGCGTGTGTGCTGCTCCTATATCCCCCGTGGCTATTTTTAAGAGCTCGCACACGTGCGCGCACACACACACACACACACACACACACGCGCTGCACACTTGCCCTCCCCTCTTTCTCCTTATCTATGTTGTTGTGCACGTGTCTGTCTTTCATGGCGCACAATGGGGCAATTGGTCAGTGCTCGGGACATTGTTGTCATGCGTTTCCATCGCTGCGTCTCTCTTTTGTTTGGTTAAAAATAGACCGCATGGCATTAATGATACAAGTGGACGGAGCTCACATACCGTTATGATGGCTGCACATCCTTACTGCTGCGATTCGTTTACAGTTACACGTCTTCGTTTGAAACGCTGTTTTAAATGAAAATACTTGTGATTGAGAAATATGTCCTGCACAATATCAATTGTGATGGTTAAAGTGGGCAAACGAGTTTGAATCTTAAAATGTACAGCTGTTAACTTGGTTCATTAGTAACTCTTTACTTTTTTTTCTTCCTTAAAAAAATAGTGTTCCTAATTTATGCTTTCCTGTAAGATTTCAATTCACACGCTTGTGCCGAGCTGGGCGGCTATTTGGCTCAGTGCCATGCCTCATGCTTTTGACACTATGCCAATTATCACAACGACCCACAAAACTACTCTGACGTAGTCCTACAGCTTTGATTCAATTTTACTCGCCCAGCACGCCAGCCCACAAGTGATGTAAGCCAATTAGATCTATGCTGTTCATTAGTCCACTCAGGGCAATTAGTCTCACAAACTTGGAAAGAAATCAACCTTTTTTTTTTTTTTTCTTTTTCTCATTATACCTCAACATCCTCTTTCCCTCCTTTCAGCAATTCCACTACATTCACATGATGTCGAGATTTAAAAAAAACAATATTTAGAGGATGTTTGTTTTCATGGATGAGAAGCAAATTTAGGGTGTTTCTATGGGCAGTAATCTCTGGTCAACAAGTCAGTGTGGATCTATGCAGATTAAGGGAGAACTGTTTGTAAATCTGGAAGAAGATGTACACAGTAACCTAAAACCAATGCAGCATCAAATGAGCTTAGACTATAAGCACAACAACAGGACTGCTTTGCTTTTTCTTTAATCCACTGTGAGTCTTTGGTATTCCACTGTAACACAGCGCATGGTGAAGCTGTGCATAGTGATGTATGCACGTTTGAAACCTTTCAAAATAGATCTCAAATAACACTGTTACTAATGAAGGTGGATTCATAATCTATGACATGAATTGTTTTTCCTCTTTATTATTTTGATAAACTTAAAAAAACAAATGTCTTGCTTGTATCACCAAGTTACTGTGTTTTTAAGAAGGAGTTTGAGAGATGAACTGAGCAAAAATAAGCAATAGAAATTCGAAATTGTATTGTAAGACTATGCTGATACTGCCACAGCTCACACTAACATTTTGTTTTTCTGGTTTCCTCGGCTCCCTCGCATGAATATCATGATGAGCCAACTCTGAAAACATGCCAAGGCTTTTATCCTGTGTTTTCTGTCCACTGTGAAATCAAGAGCATCATCACAGAAAATTGAAAGTGATAACACACCTGGGTCCTACTTGAGAAAGCAGCTGCAATTAGCCATTAAGGGCCCTCTATAAATATTCAGCCTTTTGCACCAATTAGAACTTGATTTTTGGCCTTGAATATGAGCAGGTTCAACAGGATTACAAGTGGATGAGACAAGCCTTGGCCCTTAAGGGTTACTTGAAAAGAACAAACAGTAGACTGCACATGAAACCTCTGTTTTGAAGTGGGGACACTTACCCTTAAAAGACAATGGAATAGTTTTACGAATAGAAATCTTTACTCAGATCTGTTGTGTTGCATGTATAACAGAAAATGATCTTAGCCTATATTTGTATTTTTGCACTCAAAAAGATTTCAAATGGAGCAAAGACACCCCCACCCCTTTTGTGTTGCATGTGTAAACAAAAACAAATAAAATACAGTGAACTTTTATGCGCTATTTGATATGATTTAAATTATATTTTAAGAAGAAAAGGAAATCCCCATTCACTCGAAGGACTGCAAATACTTAAAACAATATATAACTATATATTTAATTTTGTCTTTAAAAATGTATAACATATCTTTCACCAAATTCTTTCTTTTGCCATGTATGATGTAGTTAAGAAATGTGTGTGTTTTGGATTTAGTTTTGACAGTGTAAAATAAATAATATTAACATTGACTGAAGAAATGCATTCAAACGCAACATTTTGCCAAATCAGCAAAACCTGAATCATGAGCAGTTTTCTAAAAGAGAAAACTGTTACTATTAAAGGCCTTAACTTAACTTACAAAAACACGGGTAGAAGAATGATACATTTTGAGAATAAGCTCCTATAATCTACCACCTATCTCTCAAGGGAGGTTTCTCAGATTTGATCAGAATTATTTAAAAATTTGTAGTCTGACTGTCAAGGTGCTGCATTTTATGCATTTACATGCACATAGTGGAGCACACAATCTTGCCTTGTTCGTATTTGTCATTTTACATACTTGCATATGTCAACAAGTGCCTCTGCGTGCTTTGCCGTCCTTAATTGTGCACATATATGCGCATACATGTTGTGTGTGTGTGTGTGTGTGTGTGTGTGTGTGTGTAACTGCTTTTGCACAGCTGAGTTGGGTGACTGAGTGTTACCACGGGGGGTCCATGTGCACCCTTGCCACCCCTCTGACACCAGGCTACCATTGTGCTCCTGTCATGATCAATCATGTCCTCCAAAGACTGGCCTTGTTCAGGAGGGAGGGCACCAATCACACGCCTCATTACCCCGGCTTGGTTACTCCTAAGCAGAGTAGTCCCAGGACACATCAGCCTGTTGCTGTCTGGAGGGAAAGAGCAAGAGAGCGAGTGTGTGTGAAAGAGTGAGCGAGGGAACTGAGAAAGAAATAGTTAGCATGAGGATGTCAAACACGGCAGGAGAATGACTTCCGCATCAGAAAAACAAGCCTTGACAGTGAACAGGCAAACGTACTAAGAAAATCTTGTTGACATTATTTAGTTATTATATCAATTTTCAGAGAGGTCCGAATCAGTCGCTACTAAAAAGACAAGTCAACAAAGGTATTAGAACAGGAAAACTTTAAGGAAACCAAAAAATCTGCAGGAATAAGTTGTGACCCAAAGAATATTTTTCAGACATTTCAAACCCAAGCACAGGTTGTAGATACTGTAGATAAAGGCCCACCCTCTGCGTCCCCTGAGCAACCAGCCTCTAGTTTTCAACCATAGCAAGCAGCTCTCATTGTTTTGAAATGGCTCCATCTGGCAAGGTTTCACTGACCAGGCCTGCCGTGGCTCGCTCCCCCAGCAGCTGGCTAAACTGCCCAACCGCTTTTCCGCTTGGCCCTCGGAGTAACCGACACTCTCTGTTGGCTTTGCCCCTCCAACACACTCACACACACACACACACACACACAATAACACACAAGGTTAACTGTCCCCCGGCCAGCCAGTCTTGGGGTCAGCTGGCTTGAGTCGAGGAAGGGGAGGGAGGTATGCTGGAGGGGTGGTGTGGGGTGGAATGGGTGACACCATTTAGCCCTTTGTTATTTCCCCAAAAGAAGTGGAGAAATGTTTTTAAAAGTGTTTCATGTGTACTGTAAGACATTTGAAATAATCTTTGGAAATAAAAAACAGACAAAATGACAAAATGGAGCTCTCTTAATGATTCTAACTGAGCTATATGATTCATCACACTTTATGGGCTTGTCTCAACAGCTGGCCCTTAAGAGTCGAATGCAGGTTTCATTATTTGTGCATGAGGGTCTACTCTAGGCTAAAAAGGCTGCCACCTCTGCCCGGCATCAGTCCCTTTTAATATTGATATGCTAATGATGAACAACACAGGGAACAAAGCCTGACAGCTACCACTGGAAACCAACACAATGGCCCTTCAGTCAGGCCTTGACACTTTTACCACCCAACATGTGTCCCTGGTTTCATGCTCAGACAATAAAGGCCAACAACTGTCCAACCATTTAAATGGGGGATGTTACCCAGTTCCGACGCACTGTCTGGTGGCCCGACTGGTTACGTTGTGTCTTACCCGTCTTTGTCCAGGGTGGGAAATATCAGGTTTTTAGAGCACTGATAAGCCACCCCAGAGACAGACATAATGCCTGGGAGGTCAAAGGTCAAACCTTTCAGGCAGAGCTAAGGCTTGACCTAGCTTGTCATTACAGATGTTGGCCTGCTGTGGGGTCTATGTGGTGTGCTGGTGGTATATTTTTGGTAGAAATACTTAATACAGAAAACAAAAGATTTCTAAAGAGCTTACCGGTGATATGAGCTTTACATCTACGGGCTGGTTTAAAGTAAGTTACGTAGGCCTAATCAGCTTTGGAAGGCTTGATAGGATATTTTGTATTGTGTTTGTGGCATGTTTTGATCAAAAAAAGGCCTCCATGTGGCCAAGGATGCTGCACATGGCCGAGGGTTTGTGGTAGACTATTTAACAGAATCAAATACATCAAAATTGTAGCATTATCTATAACTTAACTTGCTGTAACTTATCTTGTTGTATCCTGCTGTTGTTAAGGCTTGGTGATGTTACTATAGCTACCACCAAGGACACTGTGGTTATGTCCTCTGTATTTTCTCTGGTAATTTGTGTTTATAATCTATAATAAAAAAAAGGCAGAATACACTATTAGTATACAATATTTCCCCTCCAGAATTATATTCCTATCCAGAGTGGATTAGTCAAATAAATCTTTAAAAACAGGCTTTGGGAAGATAACAATTAAATTAATTGTAACAGTTAACTCAATTATTAAAATATGATTAACTGAAATAAGTAAAACATTTGACTAATTTAATGTCTAAAATTCTTTATTACGGCTCTGATTTTGCAGTTTGCAATTATGTTGAGGACCATTAGAAATACTAACTTTTTGTTAAAATGAGAAATCTCAACAGAAATATTTCATATTAACATTGCAATTCAGAGCTTTAGTGTAACTAAGTGTTTGATGCTGTGTAAAATGATTGATAGACTTAATGAATGACAAGGACTTATTTTACCAAAGCACAATTTTACCAAAAATATGTATTATTCTTTACCCTTTGGAGGGCAATAGGATCATGTAATAGAAAAATGCTAATAAATTTAAATAAATTCCATACAAAACAATATTACTGTCTAGTAAGTACATTTTGTAGCTACATATTTTTATTTATGTATATCAATACCCTTATAAGGCCTAATAAAATAACTGCTAGTATAACAAAAAAATACTCAATCATTTGAATGAGACACCATGGCTCAATTTAATGTCATGTTTGGATATTTAAGGAGGTCATGTGTGGCAGTGAGTGCTTATAATTGAGCTCTAATTGAAATCTCTGTCCCGCCCCTCCCTCCCTCTCTCTCCCTCTAATGAACCCTCCCAGACACAGAGTGAGCTAGACCCAATCTGGACCAAAACAATGATATGAGCAGATACATTATAGTTCCCTCTGCAGCATGAAACAGCCTCAACTCTTAAAAACAACAAACTATGGTTTTGTCTTATTCCTTTCCCTTTTATTTGATTTTAACTCCTGTCTTACATCCGCCAATACCTTAACCGCGTCTTTCTTTTCCCAACTCCTACTTTGTGTCTCCACAGTCCCTTATGATGTTTCCCTTCCTTTTGCCATCAGTAGGTGGAAAGTTGAAAGGGACTGATTAGCGACTGTACAAGGCAACAGTCACCTGGAATGATGGATGTAATCATTCTGCTGCAAAATGAATGTATTTATTATTAGTAATTTATTTGCTGATTAATCATACTCCGTGTCAGAGCATACCAGACAACCAGCCTGCCATGAGTATCACAGGGTCAGCTGTTTAAAAGCTAGCATTTAATCATGGTGTCATTATTGCTGAGCTGGTTGGGATTCGGTAAATTAGGAAACAGTATTGGGAACACCATATACATCACACATACTGGGGCATGTCGATGTTTTTTTTCTTCTATTTTTTAGTAATATTACCACGTTGTAATTGTTGTGAATATGCATTTCCACGACTTTTAAGAAGTTAAGCAGTTGCAACATGATGTACTTGTTAGTCAATCACTCCATTGTGATGGCTTTGGTGCATTGGGAGTCCGTTCTGAATTTTCTTAGACTAACAGGCTTATGGCTAAAGATGGATGTTTGTGTACCCGGGGGTGGTGGAGGGCATGTGTTTTTTTGCCTTTCTTTTCTACTGAAGGGAGGGGGAGTGGGTGGGGGTCTTAACATTACGGATAAGAGGCGGCCCGGCACACGCCTGCCTGACGGTCGGTAATCCCACAGTCTCAGACTCGTGACCCACTTTCTTGGAGGAGCGTGATGGAGCAGCGGCCTCCTACACAGGAGGAGCCTCCAGACGCAGGGTGCGACCCCCCCCCCGACACACACTCTGACAAGACAAAGGAAAAGACAGACACTTGTGAAGACTCCTGAAAGCCATATAAGAGGTTCAGGAACACTAATACCTCAACCTGATGCTCTTATCGTTCTATCTAATAAATTATTTAAAGGACACGCCACTTTGTTCTCAGTGCAAAATATCTGTTAGTTGGAGGCTTCTTTTATTTCTGGCTGCACCTGTTGTTATGCTTGATATTCTGCATAGATCCTACAGTATTTCAGCAAACCTTTGACTTACAAAAATGTCATTTTATGCAGATAATGTTCAATCTTACTAGAAGATTCAACATGTAGTCACTGGAACAAAGTGGCAAGCATGCTTACTGTGAGCTCGACCTTCACGTCAGATGGACTATGACTCTTCCTGGGATGCTTCCTAACACTTAATGCTCTTGTGCTCTTGTGAAATGACTCTGCTTTTGTTTCCCTAAACTGAGACCAATAATATAAAACAAAGATCCGAGCCATTTCCTAATCAAACCACAGAATTAAGCGGAGATCATCCACTAATACAAAGGAAATGAAAAGAACAGCTTCTTCATTATTGTGTCTTATCCCTTGAAAACATACTGACCAACATCATGGCACGCGCCACAGCCAAATGGGTCAACAAATAAAGCATTTGATGTATTAGATCATATCACCACCATACTGTACATCATATTTTTTTTACTAACCACCACCTGCCCCTCCTCTTCCATTTTTTGTTGTTGAAAACATCTCCCCACGCTCCCCACAATACACGCCGCTCTTACTTCTCTCTTTATCTTAATCCCTGGCAGACTTTAAGTGTCTGGCATCGGGGCAAAATCCCAAACTGGAGAGGAGCGTGTTTGGAGACCTAATCCCCTTACCCATAGACTCGAGTTGCCCTAAATTCACCTCTCCCAAAGTAGGCCAAGAACAAGGAGCCACAACAGAGAGGCAAGCGGCTTCACGAGGGCTCAGCGTTATCACGCGTCCAGACAGACATACAAGAGTGACACACACGTCGGCACATACACACAGACAGACGCATGGACAGATGACGTATAAGCTGCTATACAGTATAGTATAGACAAGCTGACATACAGACACACCCACATGCTAACCTGAAAATTAGACACACACTTGCTTCCATGGTGTCTGCCTCGCACTCCTGACACTATGCCGAGTAACACACACACACACGGTCTCCTGCCTTAGTATTCTTTAGTCATAGCCTCCTTTCCTATTGTTCAGCAGTCACTTTTCAATGCATGAGTAGGCCACTGGAAGGGAAAACAGATCAGCTCCACCCCAGTGTGTTTATTCTCCGTTTCTCCTGATTAGGTAATAACTTTCTTTCAGTGTACAGCGGCTTAATGGGTGAGACGCTGTGTTTTCAGTATGGCAGGAGGGGCTGAGTATAAGCTGTGAACACAAATCAATACTTTTCTAATTCACATCCCCATATGCTGTTTTCAGCAACTTATGAGCTAATAGTCTCGCTCAAAAATCTGCGGCGGAAGACATGAAATGTGAACTTTAAAAGGCTTGGTTAAGGTGGAGAGTAGTGGTGCACATTTAGCATCAGGATGCGTCTCCAGACAGCGGTTGCCATGATGACAGGTGTAACTATAGCCTCCAACAGTATTACGATGAAGTAATTTGAGATATAAACATGTGCATAGTGGTCCCCTCAAATACTCAAATACGACACTGAAAGTAATCCTGAAAGAAATCAAGTGGTCAGTTTAAAGAACAGGAAGAGTGACAACTTTCTAAATATGTTAAACAGTCTCAGGTTCTTCAGCAAACAATCAATCTATCAATCAGACATTAAGACTTGTATATTGGTGCATTTGGCAAATTTATTCAAATCTCAAACAAAAACGTATATTGTTAGAGTCATTGGAAAATGCAACTTTTGGAAATGCATGGATGTATTGAGTGATTTTACAATGTAAAGAGAAATAAATATTTTCATCAGTGTGCAGTAGTGTGTTGTGTTTGGTCAATATGTTCATGTACTCTGAATATGTTGACCTAACACAACACACACAGGCCAGAGCTGCACACTGGTGGCTGACTTCCTTCTCTTTACATTGGAAAATCAGTCATTACATCCATGCATTTCCAAAGGTTGCCTTTTGCACTAAAACTCACAACAGAACATATTCTAAATAGAATATTATTGTAAAGTACATAAATACAGCAAGCCTTTTCTGGAGACAAAAAGATTTACAGTTTGCTTTCCATTGCTAATACAGTACACGGTACTCACCTGTGGTTATTTTACAGTGCCTACATCCTGATTGATGAGTCAACACTCCAGCAGTTAGGTGTTTAGCCGGGGAGCATGTGTATTGGCCAATTGGTCCATGGGTGTGATATTTTAAATAGCAGCGTTTTCAAATGACAAACAAGTGACTTTGTGCAAAGTAGAAACTGTGTTTAGAGTTTTGGAGACTTGAGCTGAGTGTCAGTCTTAATAATTGTGCTTTATGGGCCATTTTTGTGTGTTTGCAACTGGAAGAAAAAAAGGAATGTACTTTATAATCTTCACCTTAACAATTGTCCATCGAGTAATCTCATGCCGGAGAGGAGTAAACAACACTGCCACCCCATGGTCACCAGGAGAAATTCTACCCATAATGTTGAGTTTACAGACCATGGCGACATGATTTGCTGGAAATCACTCACGTTTGCATAACATTATGGAAAACAGAGACAAATATGTTTCTATTCTAAGGGGATTGTTGGAGACCAAAGCCTTGTCTTGGGGATTGCTGCAAGATAACGGGCATTCAAATAGGTTTAAGGATAGAGCTGAGAGACTTGAGCTGCAGTTGGATTCTCAGATTTAAAGGCTCATCCGCTGCTTTTCCCTTCCCACCCTGCCTCCCTTCAATTCTCTCCAAGCTCCCATGCAGGGAGTTCTGGAGTAGATTACGTCTGATTTTTCCATTATGCAAATTGTTTTCTCCTTCCCAGCCCCCTGTCATCACTTAGTTTTGTTGATAAATTGCTTTATCATTAGTAACAAATGGCACATAAAATAGCCAGGTTTTAGTCTAGTGTATTATAACAAGCCACATAGGCCTTTTGTCCATCTTTCAGAAATGAGAAAGCCCATATGTTATATGGATAATTGCACTGCCAAGAGAAACAACACTGCAAGAGAACAGCTAAGGCTATTGTAATGGATTCATCATGTGTTCACCAGACAATGTTGCACCTACAGATCATGAATATATGTTGCATATCTGTGCATTTTGACCACAACAATTGTGTAGCATGAACTCCAATTACTTTTAATTATCCATTTTATTGACTTTATTCTCTGAAAAGTTGACTACATTGGTAGAATTTCAAAAATAATGCAAATTAATTGCGTAATGCAAAAAAAAAAAAAGATAAAATATTTAAAATAATATAAAGTCAAAAGGTTTATATGCATGTCCATAAATCCCACTGAATGAATCAGTGAGGGCACAGATTGAAAGTAATCTTCAGACTACCTCACATGAGAGGTCAAGTGTTTTTGAACAGGCTTATTCTATATGTTTATACCATATGATAAACCCTAGCTTTACATATTTAGCAGTCTGAACAGAAGGTCACACTTTACACCTTCTGTAAAATAAAGCTGTATTTGGAACTTACATACTGGGTGTTTTTGTAACACCATGCAGCCATAAATGTCTTACTACTTGTTTACAATCAGCTTTCATCTTTTATGTCTGACTGTTTAACCTTGTCTTATGTGGAAAACTTTCGCGTAATCTCACAATTTTTTTTAAATTGGTGAGTTTCTCATATTTATAGTAATTGCAGCCCCATTGGGTGATTCATATGCTTTTTTTTCTTCTTTTTTTTTAATTACTAACTTGTCTGCTTTTCCTTATCTACTTTACTTTTACCTTAATTTCTTCAAAACAAAGATGTTCGCATTTGCCTCACTTCATGCTTGGACCTGCAATTAATCCTTGCATAAACATATAGGCCAGTAACTGTAAATTCTCTCGGGGAAAAAATGAGCCAGTCAACATAACCAAATGTATTTTTTTTTTTTTTACAACATTTTGCAAGAAGAGGAATCCCAAATGTTCATATGACGCAGATGATAAGCTAGATACAAGCTTGTGCAACTCAGGAATGCTTCCCTATACCTTTGAAATGGCAGCAGAGACGTCTGAATCAATGGGGAACTGGTGTTTTCCTCGTTTTTTTTTACCAGTCTTTCATCTAATCTCACACTATTATCAATGTACCTATCTATCATTATCAAAATATGAGCCGAGAATGTTTTCTTTTTTGGATTAGGGCCCAATTATTCTCAGAAAGAATTTACCGATAGCTTGCTGTTCTAACTGGCTAAAGTCAATAAAAACAAACTTAAAAAAATGTGTTTCACTTTTGTGGATGATAATATGAACATTGTAAAGTTGCAGGTACATTTGTACTTGTAAAAGCTATCTTTAATATATTTTTCATTGGCAAAAGGGCGTTGAGGCCATGGTCGACAGCAGCAGCGTCAAAGACACCATAGTTTGTCCTCCTAGTTGTGTAGACGAGTATCAGATGAGAAGATGACACTAAATAATACCCAACTGCTGAAGACCAACTACGGCATCTAATGGTCACAATCAACCAATGTATTTCTAATATTTTGTGTTTGTGAAAGGTCGGAATCTGGATCTATCAAAATGGGCAGGAATTGAAGAAAAAAGCAACTTACTTGTTAACAGGAAACGCTAAGAAAGCCGAGGCTTCCCTCGTTGTTTAAGGTGTTGTTAAGTAATTTTGTTTTCGCAAGCTCAAATAGTGTCAAAATTGTAAGATAAAGTATTAGGGAATAAAAACGTGGCTATTTTGACTTAGGGTCAATGATGTACTTGAACCCCCACATGTTTAGCTTTCATGAACAACGACGAAACAAATGTATTTTGCAGTTTTTCTCCCACATAAATGCAGTGATATCCAGAGTTTGTACAGAAAACGCATGTCCCCTTCTTGCATACGTACTGACTAAATTTACTATGACCCTGTGAAAAAACAATGCAGCATTTCAAGAGTACCTAATAGATGCAGGCAGATGGTTTTGTTTTTGTGAAATGGGTTGCCTCACAAAATGAGAAACAAATTTGAGTTGCTCAGTTTAAATCTGAAATCAGCTTACCTCAATCTCATTTTGCTTTTGTTGCTCCTTGTTGTCTGTAATGAGCTGCTGCCATGCACAAGATCCACCAGATATACAGCCGGAGGATTAAGGCAAAAACACAACAAAACGTAGAGCAAGAGACCAAAAACACACTTTATTTTAGAAAACAACAGAGTATGAAGTAGCTGATTTGAGAAGCTTATTATTTTCAAATGTACAAGTGGAGTTTCATTAAAATAAGTGGTTTCCATTGCAATATTATAATGGCGGACAAAAACAAATACAGTATAAACATACTCTGAAGATTAGCGGCTGGTCGTTTGTGCTCTAGGAACATTTTCTTTTAATCCTTAGCTTTTCAATGCAGCAGCTCTGAATAATAAAGAATTTTGAAATAACATTAAACTGAAACAAATGTTGTTAATATATATATACAAATGTATACTCTAAATAGTATAATGATACAATATCATCAATCTTTTGTAAATGTAAATCATATAAATAGTTTATGTCAGTGATTTGATCAATAGGAGGAAAATAAAATGTCTTGCTTCAAATTGTAAAATTCACATAGGATCTGCATTTTTTTAAGCATATTAAAAATATTTCATATTTATTCTGTATTTTATTTGATATTTTCTGTCTGTTTAGGGGGGGGACTTTTCATTTCCTGTCCCTGAAGGAGGCTGGAAGGTGCATGGATGTGTGTCTCTATATGGTAATAGCATTTTCACATACCTGAATCTCATTATACATCGTCATGTTGCTACTAGCATATTAATGTCATAGAAGAGGAGCATTGAGGAGAGATACACTGCACCCAAAACAACATTATTGTTGGATGACATATTAAACTTAAAATGTTATATATTACAAACAAACTTGTTTATATACACTCAATTAATAAATTACAGATGGAATTAGTTTGAGAAATGCAGCCACGTTTACGTTTGCCACCACTGGCCCATATACATGTTACATAGTACATATACATAGTACATTAGGGTAACAGTATTTTAACATTTGATGCAGAGAAATATGAAAATAATAATAATTATAGATACTGATATGTCGAGTCAGGAGCAAAAAAAGAGAAATACTGGAATTAAATAACAAAAATAACCGAATTCAAATATATCATCAGAAATAATAACTAAGATCAGAAGAAAAACAAAAGTAAGATTCAAGAATTTAAAAGATGTGTGTAGCAGACAAACAAGCTTAAATGAATGCTGATTGTTTAGCTTATTCTAAAAGGCATAAGGAATTAAAAAAAGAAATGAGGAATTGCAAAGTTTGTATTTTTGCATGGTCATAACATTTTTTGGTGCTTTATTGGTAAATCTTCACGGTATTGTGTCCATCCCGTGTAGTTCCTATCATGTGCTCTTGTGCCTCTGAGACGCTTCAGCTGTAGGTTTCAGCAGGAAAACACGTTTGTCATTCATAAGTGCAATGCTGCACTCTTATGGCGAACCTTAGGTACTGCAGATAAGATAAGTCTTTATTGATCTGCAGCACAAACTCAGAAATAAGTATAGAAAAAAGGTTTAAAGAAATTAGTAAAAAATAAATAAATTATATAAGGGCATATACAACTAGCATAACAATAGCATAAGAAAATATGAACTAAACAATAGCAGTTAAAGACAAATAGATAAAAAGACAACTTTCGAGGGAAAGTGTCATGGTGTGGTTAATAGCGGCGAGTCAGCAAGTCCAGTATGTATGCAAACAGTACAGTGAAGCTCAGAGTGATATGAAATTGGTTTTATATTTTTAGACAAAACAAAAACACGGCTGAGTAGCAAGCTAGTTGACAATGAAACAACGTAATGCATTATGTATTATCCATATGGCAATGTTATATATTATTATCATCTATATATAACATCATATTGATTGGAATGAGACAAACAGTTTCAAGAATAAAAGTGTGGATTGATAATACTCTACTAATATTCAAGTAACTATGGAGGTAATAAAATGTAAATATGAATGATTAATGCATTTGATGCACTGCACTGACTGAAATGACTGCGCACACAAACACACATACACACACACACACACACACACACACACACACACACACACACACACACGGAATTTTTTTAAATAAAAATATAGATAATCTTTTTTATAAAATAAAGATAACATTTTTTTATACAGATTAAGGTTTAAGAAGCTGTAATGCTTTATTTGGTTAGAAACCGCATTAATTGTATTTTCTTATGTAAAGGTTAAGCCTAGTGGGAGGGGCTATATTTTTCTAAGGGGCTGCCACAGCCCAGGTGGGGCAGTCATTGTTCCATTAAAGAGCAGAAAACACATATTAGACTTTGTGCATCTCAATTGTATTTTTTTTGAGAGGATAACTGAGTTATTGAGGAACTCCTTTTTTGTAATATTTTGTAAAAAAATGTTATTAAAGTTTTTTTTTCATCACTAGTGATGGCGAGATTTAAGCTTCATGAAGCATTGAAACTGTCCAGCAAATTTGTTAATTTCTCGAGGCTTCATGTGCACACAACAACACCTGTTTGTGAAAGAGTGTAACACACGTAGATATGATCTCTCAACAATGTGATCTTTTATTTATGTAATATATTCAGTGTTTTATATTCATGTGTTTCACAAAAACAGAGTTTACCAATACAGTTGGGCACTACGGGGTGCTTGAGCGATTGAGCCTTTGACCCACTCATGAAAGTCTTTTCATTTGCAGTATTACGGACTGGGTGTCTGTGGCGACCTTCCCAGGAGAGGCGACGCTGTTTGGATCTCTGGGAAGTGAGATCCAACAAACACAACTGAAATTACCGCTTAAGTGAACAAAACAGAGATCTTCCAAAAGGTAACTTTAAGATTTGAAAGTTTGCAGGGGCTTTAAAAAGAGTAACACTATCATGAGTCATGTCCCTGGTACTATTACGATTCAGAACAGACTTGAACCCAAGAGCACGACAACCAGACAGTAAGAGTAGAGTTAAAGTTCTGTTCAGATTGAATCCAGAAACAAGCAAAGGTCAAAACCAGGGGATTAATCGGAAAAGGCAAATTTAGCCAGGCAGGGGGCAGGCGATGAATCACCAATCTGGGAAGACAGGTTCAGGCAGGCAGAAAAATCAAGGCGGGAAAGCTTGAGCATTCTAGTGAAAATTAACTGGTATATATATACTACTGGGCTAATGAGGGGGAATAGGAGGCAGGTGAGTAAGTGGGTGGGGAAGGTCAGGTGGTGGAAACAGCCGGAAAGGGGTTACTGTCGGGAGTTGTCTGAAATGAGAGAAAGCAGAGTATTTCAAAATATAACAGGAAACTATGCATACATGACAAAAAAACATAACCATAGAACAGAGCAGGACATGACACATATTTTATAAATCTACTACTTTTAGGCTAATAATTAATTGAAAAAGTAATGAACGTAACGATAGTGTGGAGAAGGAACAGCATTTACATCGTCATGTTGGAATATAAAATATAGTTAATATGGAAAATCCAAATTTCTCTCATTGTTTCTAAAATCTTGACCTAAGTCCTGACGCTGGGTTACTATATAGAATAAATAAACTCCACATCTACTAACCCTGTAATATTCGTTAGATACTGGTGAGGGAAAATAAGACTACAATAATTTTTTATGTTTTAATGTTAGCAGATACACTGCATGACTGACTGCAAATCTTGTCATTGCTGACCTCCAGAGTTTTAACTTCTTATAATAATAAATAAATAAACTTGACTTGATGCTTAGGTGTACTACAGGACAGCATGACGTCCCACTTCTGAACACACCCAAACGCATCCACTTGTGGTGTCGTCAGAGGCAAAACAGCCTACAGGTTACTCTTTAACGACAGACAACAACTTCAAACGTGTTGGCGAAGAGACGTCAACAATACTACATTGAGAACATAAAACACTTTGCACGTGTCTGTGCATGAAATGTGTTTGGAAACACTCAGTTTGCCCTTGCTCACCAGCCAGCTCGTTCAACGCTCTCACGCATAAGCAACGACCCAGCCGGTGACGTCATTTCGGGGGGGAGGGGCTTTCGGGGTTTTTTTTATGGTTTATTTGCACAATACCTCACTTCCTCAGCAGCTGCCATTGCTGTGGCGAATGATGAAGGAGGGGAGGGAGAGAGACAGTGGCGAAGAACGAGAGAAAAAGGGGGGGAGGGAGTGAATGACAGAGAAGCGGAACGACAGGAAAGAAGGAAAGGGTAGCTGCCTCTGGAGGAATTAATTGTGAGGGGGGCCTCGTAGCGGGTGGAAGCAAGCTAGGAGGCAGGCACATTAGCAGCGGTTCTATGGCTCAGTCGGCTGCTAACGGTGTGGACCAGGACCTGGCCAGCAAGAGGCTGCACTCAAGGTAGGACCCTGGGGGGTACACCGGCAAACAGAGGGGGGGGGGTCAGGCTTGTAGTCTGTCCTTGAATGGCTGTCAGGAGAAAGAGAAAAGAGGGAGCGGCTGAAGGGACAGAAAGCAGGGAGAATAACAGAGGCTGCCAGCGCAGGGCTTTTGCTTGAGGAGGAGTCAGGCAGGCGGAACTTGACCGGCCAGCTTTCACTGATTTTAAAGCTCAAGACCCAGCCACAGTTTCAGCCAGAGCCCGGTTCCAAGCCTCATTCCTGGCTCGGGTCATTGAGCTGCTGTGGCTGGAATGTACAGACTTAGAGGAGCCTCGTAAGGAATATAGCGAGGAGTGTGTTCGTCCAGGTTGCACACAGTGACAGTTCACATGGGTTTTGGTTTAAACGTGCCATGTGGGTGCACACTCGCACCATATGATATGTACTGAGTCTGGAGATGACATGGAGGAAACATGAAAACAAATGCATCGTAGGTGTCGTGTGGGAAGATGCATTTGTGTAGCACAGCTTGTCAAAATGTCTGTTTCATCCCTTATTTGCATTTTTGATGTATATGTCATCATAACCATGGTCCCTATCATTTGCAAATGTATCTGTATTATTGTGCTATGTGCATGTCATAAAACAGCTTTAATTTGTACCTGTCTTTTTTTGAGAAATATTAAAAGTTGTATGACAGATTCATATTAATTGTTTTATACGACCAAGAGTGCGAAACCAGAAGACATTCAGTTGACTGTCAGATATTACAAAGAACGGCATCAAATACTCACTTTTGAGAAGCTGAAAACAAAAAATGTTTGAAAAATAACTGAATTAATAATGGATTCTTAAAAAATTAAGTAAGTAATTAAGTGATAATTAAGTGATTATTTGACTAGCCCGGTTGTTTCAGCTCTCCCTATTAATGTATTTTGACAGTTGTGAGTTTGTCTTTGTGTCAAGTCATATCTTCGACACCACCGATCAGATTTTGGTAAAACTTGCCAGAACAACACGCCTGTTTAATATTTTGACACTTTATTAATGTTTAAAAATGATTAATGACCATAACACTGTATTAGTTTGCCTTCACGTCAGTTTAGTCCAAGTCAGTCAAGTAGAATACGCTTCACTTGAAGCCCAGACAGTGTCCGTGACAGAGTGAACTGCTGGGAATGTTAATAACTGTTGAGAGTTTTGAAGTGACATTCATGAACCCTACAAGGTTGTCCATGCCCCCCCCCCCCCCCCCCCCCCC
>CALSBV010010773.1:8769915-9019392 GCA_943590825.1 Bovichtus diacanthus
AGATGGTAATCTGTGGGCTGAAACCTTAGTTAGATTTACTTCTTTATATAAACTTTTGTCCTGAAGGAAAATAGCACAATTATATCTCCTTATTTACACATTTAGTATTATTTAGTCTTCAATTAGCTACAGAATTGGCTACATAACCTAATAAATATCAAACAAAATGAGGCGTCCTTAAATTTCACCTCATTGTGGATAAAGGATAAATGCCTGGCAGGGTCATGGGAATTACTGCCCATGATGCAAAATCACAATTATTCTTCCCTAAATATCATGTTATGTTATGTTCTCTCAATGTTTTTTTTACGACAATATTATATGATACTGTCCCAATAACATTGCTGCAAACAAAACATGGTTAAGAGAAACTGAATCACGGAAAGAAAGAAACATTTTGTTTTACAAGCAAATCGGACAAAAAGAAGAAATAAAGATACTGCTCTCTCTGAGAGATGCATGCGCTGCAAGAGGAAAAAACATTCCGAGAGAGTTTCACTTTGGTTTCCCTGACAACTAACCGTGGCACTCTGTAATTATGGCTGGATTACTACTCTGAGCACAGAGTTTCTTAGCGAAGCCAAGAATAATGGGGAAAGTAGTGTAGATCCCTGAATATGGAATAAGAATCCATGAATAAAGGAGCAGCTCGAAGACAAAAATGTGAAAGAAAATGTTGCTTAGTTTAATGAAGAAATACATTTCAATGAAATTACATGATCAGGATTTAGTTGGGTCACGTCTTTATATTCAGGTTGTGGCTGCATATTGGAACGTTGTACTACACAAAATTGTACTATTTATTGTAGCCTAATTTAAAATATCTTTAGTTGGACTTGTATTTTCATTCGTATAAAATATAATGTAAGAGGTGGTGTACAGTATGCAGCAGGTTGCAGCATTTATTTACAACTATTTAGGTTGTAAAAGTTGTATCGAGAGTTTCTTTCTTGTTTTATTGATTAATTGGCTGGGCTATATCTATAAACATATTTTTGATGCCCATCATAACTTCCTAAAGCCTAAGATTTAATTTCAAATGTCTTGTTTTGTTTGACTAACAGTCCAAAACCCAAGTATGTTAAGTTTCCAATGTAGTACTGCAACTAACAGTAATCATCATGACCTTATATTATTATTCTGCCAAATATGGCAGAATAATAAGAATAATGTTCTTCCTTCATTGATTAATGGTTTTGTCTGTAAGATGTCAGAAAATAGGGAAATGTCTGTTAAAATTTACCACAGCACAAGGTCGTTTTTGCATATTTTGACAGTCCAAAACCAAGAGACATTCAGTTTACTATATAACAAAGAAATCATGCTGTTTTCCACTCAAAGAACAAAACATTGACACGTTCTTGTTCAATTTTTAAACACAAACCTCACTTTTACATCCCTTATCCTGAAACCTGTCCAATATGTTGCATGTACTCTGTGCTGCCATGGTGACGGAACTCTGGGAGACTGTCTCTCTTAGACCACAGGCAGGCTATTATGGGATGAGTGTCTCCCAAACAGACCAATTAGAGTGGTAATCAGAGTAGAGGGAGTAGCACAGATCCATTCTTACTCCAACCACAAAGATGACAAGAATGAAAGTCACTGTGAGAATCCTCATGAAGAACAATTCCTTCTCTTTGTCTTTGTCTGTTTTGTCTCTTTGCTTTACATCCCCATAAATGTTTTCCTCTCACTCTTGGTGTCTTTTTCTTTAATACTTCTCTCCGTGTGACAGTTAGCCCTGCCGCTCGCTCTCACGCAGTGCTTTTAGTTTACTGACTTTTATCAAGACGAGCGATGATATATCGGCCTCTAACTTTACAACTGCACAGCTTAAGTTATTTAACCATGTCGCCAGGCGTTCTTAAGGCTACACCCTTTTTTCTGCAATCTGTTTTACAATTCAGGGTTTTACAATTCGGTCGTGGTTTACAGAGGCCCCTTGCACCATCTGCTGCTCGACTCCATATCCCTATGTCTTCCTCCTCATCTTTGTCTTTCCTCTGTTACTGCACCTCCGTAATTACCTGCTTCAACTTTGCTCCTTATCACTGTCATGCGCTCATGAAGACACTGCGCTGATGTCTTTTCAAGGCCTCAGCATCCACCTTTGATTGGATAAATGCTAGTTTTCTATAATACCTCCGTGAAATCTTGTTAGAGATGGAAACGGTTCAGCCCCTTGTATTGTATGCTGCCTCAATACCTTTTAATTGTAGTGCCTGTCAGGTATGCAGTACCTGATGGAAGGAGTACAGGGTGTACTCCTTCCGTCAGGTACTGCATAGGAGATAGTCCTTGCCATTCATGAAAATTCTGCCGTTCGTTTATATCCGCCTGTTTTTGTCAGACCGAGTTGATTGTATGGGAAGCAAGGAAGACAAAGTAAAGCAACATCTCCTTTACCTCTAATACTGCCTGTGAGCTTCCTGAGGACATGCTGAAACCTTGCGTGCAGCATCAGAAGAATTTGACGCTTGTTCAGTGCCATATCCCTGGGGCGAGCTGAAGGGAGAGAGTCTTTAGCTGTTTGGTTAACTGCATTCGCTGTCTCCTACAGCATGGCTGTGATTGCTCAGTTATAAACATATTCCCTCGGTGATCTTTTATAACGGCATTGACGATGTACTTTTCATCTAATGCTATTAGTGCCTGCTGCACTTTCTTGTTTGCACTGAAGAGTAGCCATGGTGCCATCTACAACTTTGTGGGCCCCTTTGATGACTTCTGATCTGGCAGATCTGGTCATTTGAATTATCAACATCTCGGGGCTTTTTCCTCACTGAAGGATCTTAGAGCTGGAGGGTTTCCCCCACTGTTGCTAAGTGGCTGTTGCTATATTAAGTCTGTTGTATTTAATGTCAAAGATATGACCTTGCACATATTAAAGGACTGTTATCTTCAGTGGTAACCAGTTCCATCCACTTTCCAGAGTGATGACTTTTCGTTTGTTGTTGCCAGCCAACAAACAAAGATGTTTAGAGTACTTTCACCCTAGGGCTTGGACATGTTGCTCCAACAACAGCAATATAAATGTGTTATGAACATCAACAGTTTGGTCACTTCAGATCACGCTTTGAATGAGGGGACTGAATGGTTTTGATGGCCAAAATATGTATTCTTGCCCTTTTTTTTTTTTATAAAAACGGCTTAAAAACGTGCAGTTGCTCTTGTAGTAGTAGTTTTATGACTTCATACATTTTTTATGTTCGTATTTTTTTTTAGGTTGTCACTCGACGCCTTGCTGTCTAAACCAGACTGATAATATAGTACCGTGAGATACTGAAAGTGTTATAGGTTTCGGCAATATAACAATATACTGTGAGATGATATCTAGCATCAGAGATTTTGTTTATTGATCATACCGTTTATGTCATGAAACCTGTGTTTTTAATATCTCTGGCTGTAGAAGGCCATTGTTGGCTATGTTGCAATTCAATGGCCAGGGCAGCTTTATGGCAATATTTAATTGATGTTTCACCAATGTATTAAAGTTTTGATATTAAATTCCCAGGATTAGCCAATAACAGACATTTCTGTCTGGTTATGTCATTCATCAGCTGTTTTTCCCAAAAATGTTTATACATAACAATATATATTGATACCACAATATAGAGTTGTATAGTGGTGAAAGACCATCTAGTGGACACTGCCATGGTGAGTTACAACCAAGGTCAAACGTTTTTTGTTTTTTGTTTCAGGGCAAAGAGGATATGCCTCTTCCTGCGGTATCAGCACCTGTTTTGGAAAGGTCAGCACATAAGTCTTTTTCACAAAGGACATTTTAATGTATCACAGTAACAAAAGCACAGGTGTAAATAATGAAATGAATCATGGCTGATTTCCGTGTAGCTGCTTTGGCCTCGTTGTCCTGGCTCACTGTCATGGCTTACTGGGATGCTAGACTAGAATGGAGCCATCTTTCATTTTATTTGTAACACCGGTGCTTTTCCTACTCTGATGAGTCAAAAATGTCTGCTGCGAAAAAAGCCTAGAGTGGTCAAAGGGGTATCGAGTGTAACTAACGCAAGGATATGTCTAAAACAAAGCAGGCAAAAAAAGTGGTTCTGCTAAAGAGGAATAAAATAATCAATTTATTCCAATTAATTAGTGGGGTAATCTCATTGAATTAAACATGGAAATGGAAATTGAGGATTTTTAATCCTCATTTAATGGTCACGCACATGTACACAGCACAGCACACACAGTGAAATTGAGACCCATCCTAGTAATAACAACATGTGTTGTTTCACATATGCCGTCAGTATGTCTAGATTTTCATGTTGGATAAGGGTTAGGTTAGTTCAACAGACCCTTTTCATGTCCTAGCAGGAAACACACAGGTTTTGTTAATAAAGCTTTAGTGGCTAGCGCTATAGAGGTATTTAAGTGGAAGGACATGGGTATTGTGCATGCTGTCAGGACTTACTGACGTATCTAAATAGAACAGAGCCATCGTTAATGTTATTAGTTACACACAGGATGCACTCGGGTACAGTATTGAGTTTCGATCAACAGCATTTTGGCTGTATAAACGCTTCGGGTCGTGTTTGAGTGAGTATAGCGTGAGTGAAAGTTAACCGTTTACTGAATGAGGAATCTGCATAATATATGTTAACCTGTTAATTGGAAGTGAACACAGGTAATTACTTTAAAAATAGCTTATGTCTTGTTGTAGTTGCTACATTATTTGTTGGGTGAGGAGTTAGAATCAAAATAGAGCATTTAACCCTTTTTTACCAACAACATAGACAAATTGCATGAAGATAAATTCTCAGCCATGAGTTTTTTTTTTGTTAGTGAAAGTAATAGAATATGTATGCACTCAGTCGTGGCATTTATAGGTCCCTTACCTCCTCTCTACATAGTCTTATTTATCTTGGCTGGTGAGCTAATAATGTTTCTACTAGTGTCAGCAGATAGTTGGATTAGTCTGGGCCAATCAGTGCACTGTGTGGTCTCTACCAAGGAGTTGCAGGTCACTGGATTAGCAATTGTCTCGCTCTCTTTCCTTCCTCTCTGTCTCTCATTGGAGCAGTGGTCAAGCTTAAAGGTATTGCACTCGCTTTGTCGTCCCTGCCTGTAACCCTGCTCTCACCAAATTGTTCCCTACATAACACACTCCCTCTTTCATAGCGAGGCTTGTAATGACAAGGCAGAACAATGGATCCCGCTGTCACAGCTGAGGACAGGTTGGAGAGGATGCAAAGAGAGGACTCAATTTCTGTTGGGATAGTAGGAACTGAGTGACATGACCGCAGCGGACAACTGAACTTCTTGATTAAATTCAGTTGGATTAGTGAAACATGTCCTCTTAAGACTTAAATCAACATGTTTTTGCTAATAAATACAAGTGTAACTGGAACAGCTCTTTCGTGGAATGTTCTACAATTCCCCCCTGACTGGCTTGGCTTTGGGAGTAGAGGGTTCATCGTTGAGTTTTTCGGAACGTTCTTGAGGACTTGAAAAGCAGATGTGATTCTTGGCTGGTCTGGGACTGTATGTAGAAATTCCAGTTGGATTGTGTCCAGGTTTGCTTCAACACTGCTGATATTTTGGATTGTTATGGAGTACTAGTGGACAATATGGACTTTGGTTTAGAGAAACTATTAGCTGGAAATTTCATCTCAATTAGCTATATCGGCCGATATCAGTAAAAGTCTCAGCACTGCATTATCAGTAATAAGTGGACTGCTTTAATGAACTGCAATCGCTTTGTAAACAGTTGCTAATTTCTCAAAGTTTTAATTTCTCTTGTTAACCCTTGCCCTCATGGGATCTGAGCCTTGCCCTCTGACTGGAGCTGAGAGAGCTATGTGTAGACTGGTCCACTGTGGACCCCGACCTCAAGCAATGCTAAGACCGTTACACTTGGAGCTACAGGTGTATGTGGACAAAACACGAACCAAGCAAAAAAACAGGTACTGTTTGAACATTGAAAACAAATGGAGTAGGTAGATCAAATGAATAGATATAAAATCATAAACTTGTGCCCTGAACAGTTTAAATAGAGAATAAATAACAGAGAGATATTCTTTATAGGAGAGGAGGAATGTAAAGCAGGGGAGGCCGTGAAGTGTTTCTTCAATGCACCCAATGAAACAAATGAAAAAGATGCTTTGAGTTTTCTACCAACTCTGCAGGTGAAACTACATATGGTGCACATCTCTTTGTTATACTTTTGAATGCCCTTTGTAAAACAGATTAGATTTGAGGATAATCCTTGCTTAACTCTACATACTGTATCTGGAATTTAGAGCTGCCACCAAATCGGCTGGTCTTTAGTTTATCCTGGATTATACAATGAATGTGAGGTGTATACTTTCTGGATACACCTCACTGACGATGCTTCATTGTGCATATTGTGACTTGACTGCTGTCTGCGCAAAATCTTAACCTATGGTAGTACACTCCCGTGCGTTATGACGACACTTCAATATTCAATATTTCTCTCACCTAACGCCTGGTTTCTGAATTATTTTGAACAAACAACTCAAAACTAGTATTTCTATGCGTTCTGTGCACAGCATCTTATTCCCTAACATGCTTACATATCAGATTATTAACATAGGTTACATCAAGTACCTTAGACTTTAATTGAAATGTCCCCCTTACAAAAAGGGAGTTGTCAATAGACACAAAATTAACAATTCTTCTACATTCCCTGAATCGGCGTCATTGATCCAGCAGTTGCCATGGTAACTAAGGCATTGTAGCGATGGTAGGAAGTCTCCTCTTGAGCTTTTGATAGTTATTTCTGGAACATGTTGCTTCGATTATATTTCAGCTTAGCAAGGTAGGGGAGAAGAGATACACTTGGATTGTCACTTGTTGACACAGGAACGACCAATATTATTGATTTGTTGATTTTTTTTCTTTTTCCATGTTCACACGGACTATGAGCAATATCATCTAATGAATTACTCTTATATACTGTATATATTTTTTTTCTCATAGAAAGCACTACTTTCTCAAAATGAAAGGTTGCTTTAAATCTCAGCTAGCAATTAGCTTGATATAGACCTAATCAACCAAGAATGCAAAACAAGCTGATAGGAGCAGTAATGAGCGAAAAGTGCAACACCTTTTCAAGGTGCTCATCCCTAAGCCTTAGACTCAGTTGCTAAGGCAACAGTCCATATGGATACAGACCCTGTAG
The DNA here is from genome assembly GCA_943590825.1 of Bovichtus diacanthus. Taxonomy (NCBI): domain Eukaryota; kingdom Metazoa; phylum Chordata; class Actinopteri; order Perciformes; family Bovichtidae; genus Bovichtus; species Bovichtus diacanthus. The sequence continues at coordinate 8,777,078 of CALSBV010010773.1, forward strand.
TCATGGTGATTCTTGCTATTTGTTCTTTACCCTGAGAAGATATTCCACTGGCACTGTAATAAGTGTCCACAGTACTATACATTGTTCTATCTCTGATAGTGCTAATACTTTTTTCTGCCTTCCCCTGCATGTATGTGTAATCCTGCGGGTGCACCATTTAGGATGGAGGCCTCTTGCTTGGAGTTGGCCTTGGAAGGAGAGCGGCTGTGCAAGGCCGGGGACTTTAAAGGGGGAACAGCGTTTTTTGAGGCAGCCGTGCAGGTCGGAACAGAAGACCTCAAGACCCTCAGTGCCATCTACAGCCAGCTGGGCAATGCCTACTTCTACCTCAAAGAGTATGGCAAAGCCCTGGAATACCACAAACATGACCTTACTTTGGCCAGGTGAACATTGTACCTTTTTTTAAATGGCTGCTACCTACTACATAATACAAGTTGCTCATGTTGCAAATACTTGTTTTAAGGTTGTCAGAGTTTTGTGACACTAGGTGCTGGAACAAGTGAGTTACTAAAAGGTATTTTCATCCAGTTAGAAAGTAGTTGGTGGGAAATTTGCCTGAACGTTGCCTGTCATTTTTCTGTAGGCTACACAATCAACAGTTATCATCTGTATTTTGTTTTTACAAATCTCTCTCCCCTGCCTTGGAGAGAAGCTTGTAGATCTTTATCCCAGCATTTAAAACCAGATGAAACCCATAAAAAAAGTGTAGTGAGGCACTGAATACATTTGTTTTGTTTGTTACTTTGGTGTCTTAAAGCACTTAAAATAGGTACTTAAATAGAGTACAGTATCATCCTCAAACTTATAGATAGTTGACGTGAAACTTCTTTATCGGATATAAAGAGCAGTATTTATTTAATTTTTTTCAGTATAAAAACCCTGAATTGTTTAAAATGTTTTTGATACATCAAAGACTGTAGCAGATGAAAGCTATATATATATATATATATATATATATATATATATATATATAAGGTTACCATCCCTTTAATTTACCAGATGCATACACATACAGAGCATCAGGGATTTTATGATGTTGACTTTGAGTTAGACAATGAAAATTCCTCGAAAAGTGAGGGGACTTTCATATGGTAACAGTCGACAACTACCAGCTAGATATTTATCTTGTATGAGTGATCCGGTCCCCTGCAGTGAGTGCAGCTGCTCCTTCAGCAGGGATCTTATCAAAGACCCCGGGGAGCTTTACCTTGTTACATTAGTCTCACAAGGACCACTGGGACCTGGTCCTAGGAAGTTAGCAATCAATTATAAAAATGAACTAAATAGAATCTCCCAATTAAATCTTCTTACAGTACCTTGAATGATATTGTTTAACCTAATTACACGTAGCTTAAGAAAACGTAAAAAAACTGTATTCTTTCCTCCCACCGCTGAACATCAAATATGTGTTTCCTTCCTTTTTTCAGAACAATAGGGGACAGAATTGGAGAAGGAAAAGCCAGTGGAAACCTTGGTAACACGTTAAAAGTGTTAGGGCGCTTTGATGAGGCTGTCGTGTGCTGTCAAAGACACCTGGATATTTCTCAAGAGCAGGGAGACAAGGTAACATGCGTGTTTTTTTTACATTTTAAAGCATCTCCTTAAAAGTCCTGAAAAAGCTATTAAACATTACGTTTTTTGCCTGTATTTTTTTGCTCCGGGACTGGCCGAAAGAATCTTTATTTAATATTTGAGACATTTTACATTTGACATGTCAATACCTACAGTTTATGTGCATCATGAAATATGCTGTAATAAATGTAATGCAAGAAATGTTTGAGCACAATATTGTAGTTATATGTAGATGTCCAGATGCTTACATACAGTAAACACAATCTTCTGAGGAAAAAAAATAAATATTTGTAATGGATATACACACATATCTTGATATCTGCAGAGAGATCTTTCTGACATCCCCACTTCACTGTTTTCTTTAATCTTTCTTTTCTGTTTCTCTGTATTATCTGATTGCAGGTTGGAGAGGCCAGAGCACTGTATAACATAGGGAACGTGTTTCATGCGAAGGGCAAACAGCAGTTATGGGGCTGTACACAGGAACCAGGGGACCTGCCTCCTGATGTCAGAGACACACTGCAAAGGGCTACCGGCTTTTATGAGTATGTATTGTTGAGTAATGAACTCAAACAGATGGATGCTTACAATAGAACATTTAAATCACAGTGGTAACCTACACCAGTGAGTTTAACTACATGTTGTGGTGTTAAAATGCATTTAATACGCAAAACTCCACAATATTGATACATTCAAAATCTTTTGATTTACCAAAATAACATACAGAAATCTGAAATTGGCACATGTCCCTACCTTGATCCCTACTTTGATTATCATCTGGCAATTATAACCCCTTGAGTTATTCTTGAATACTTCTGTTCCCGCGCGGCACATCTTGATTTCATAGGAGTGCATCTGTGGGGGGAAAAAACTTTAACTGAACTCAGAATTTCACTCTTGCTTTGGCTGCACCTTTAGGTACATAATTTCACAATTCTTGCCAAGAAGCACTCCAGACTGAATTTGGCCGTGTGAACTTGAACATTGTAGAGTTTCCGCTCATGGCAAGTTTATCTAGATATACTGCATTTCTTTCTAAATCCAGTTGCATTGGTCACAGATCGACTCAATAACCTTTAAAGGCAATTGACTGCAGTTAGTGTCCGTATGAAGTGCCTCTGCAAAGAAGGGAAAACTTTACTGAATAAATGATTTATCAGGAAAAAAGAGCAACGTGTGTATATATAGCGCTTTGAGTTTGTGGGTTATTTAATGCAGAAAAAGTGGAGCTGTTAAATACTCTGTGAAGGTTCACTAAAAAAGGCACCTCATTGGTGGGAATATGTGCAGCTCCATAAATGTGAGCCAGGTTTGTTGAAAAATAGCATGCACATTTGGCACTTCCTGGATAAATAAAACAAAATGAGCCCATAATAATCTCCCAGGGCAATTATCTAGGCCCTATTATAATGTATATATTTATAATGGAGCAGTTGACATCAAATTGAGAAACTGTCAAAGGGTAAAGAGAGGACTAATACACAAATACAACATACTTAATAAAGGCTAAATTAGTCATTTTTATTATCGTATGCACAAAGAAATACAGTAATAATTATTTTTAGTTTTATAACTAATCATACTATTTTTTAAAATTTTTTTTTACAACCAACAATTTCCTTTAACATCATTTACATGCTGCTATTACATTGGTGTGTACTTCTCTCTGTAGGATGAACTTGTGTTTGGTCAAAGAACTTGGAGACCGAGCTGCTCAGGGGAGGGCCTATGGGAATCTGGGCAACACCCACTATCTGCTGGGAAACTTTGTCGAAGCTATCAAGTTCCACCGTCAGGTGAGAAATTCAAGATGTTTACCAGCGTCATAATGATAGTGCATAGATAAGAGTTATCAGCCTTGTTGTGCCAGAGCAGTGACCCTGCGTCGCCAGGGCTACAGCCTTACTTTGCTCTCTTTCACCTTGTAGCTACTCAGTTACTTTGTGACTCGCTATGATATTGCCCTGTAATGCACTTGATGGGGGTGGAAATACAAAATAAAGCAACAGAGTGCAGTTGTTGTTGTTTTAAAAAAATGGATAGAATTCTTTCATATCCCCTTATTTAGATCAGGTTTCACAAATAATGTGAACACCAACATAAACACATCTTCCTGTTTTTAGGTGGAGCATATTTGGTTTGCTTGTCAAAGAAATGAACATGCACAATAAAATATGGTTTGGGGGGGGGGTTTTGGGGCTTGTGCACATGCTGTGCGGCTATGACCACCTAGCCAGGGATCTTTGGATGTCCTCCCTGAAGCAACAGTGCCACATGATAAATTTGCAGACCGTGGTCGTCATGAGCTGCCTCGTAGCAAACGAGTGGTTGCCACACAATTTGACTTTAACGTTGCATTGTGATCAAACAGCTTTGCATGACTTGCAGCCACACTACACTGCTGTTCATTTCAGTGAAGAAGCAAGCTATATGCATTTGCTTCTTGTTGAGAATATATTTTCTAGTTTGCCTTGCACAGACTGAGTAGCATTTTACATGCTAAATAGAAGACTCGCTAGTGCACAGCCAGTTTGAGAGTGAAGGAGGGAGTTACTCTTGCCATTGTATTGTACACGTTACAGTCTGATTCAATACAAGCAGCAGAAAAGAAGAGCTGGCATGGGGGGCAGCGAGTGCAAGGACAGGATAGAGAGTAAACACAATAAGTGTTTTAATCAAAATCTGTGTTATTTTCTTTTGGAATGCTAGCGTGAGATAGTCCTAGCTTCTTTGCGAGTAAATATCACCTTGATGAGTTTTTCAGTAGATCACGATCCTCCTCCCCAGGACTAACACACAGTGTGCAAAGATTGATGACCTCTCAGTGAGAAAAAAAATGGAGGAAATTGGTTTCTTTGTGAATCACTCTAAAGCATGGATTCAAGCTATCTTCCCCCATGTTTTCTGTCTCTCTCTATTGTAAACCACTTGTTTTCTTATGGGAGAAGCCGGCCTCTCCCCGCTTCCCCATTACAGATCTATCAGTGTGCAATGGAGGGCAGCACAATCCTTTTTAAAGGGGATCAGAGGAGCTGATTTGATGCCTCACTGCTGCAGCAGCACATCTTTAACTTGTGTAATTGCATTTGCTTGTACATTGAAGTAGAGAAAAAACACAAGGCAAAGTAAAGTGAAATGACACGAGAAGTTAATATCGTATGCTATTTAGCTGCTAAAATTAAAAGGCAGGCTGAAAATATTGTTCTAAGTTGGTTTGACTTGACCTTTCTGCTCTGTCATTCACAGCGATTATCCATAGCCAAAGAATTTGGGGACAAAGCGGCAGAACGGCGAGCCTACAGTAACCTTGGCAATGCCCTGATATTCCTGGGCCAGTTCAACACAGCCACTGAATACTACAGGTGAGGAATGAGGAGAGTCTGACATCTAGTGGAGGGAAAGTGAAGTGAACCAATTTCTGCAAAAAAGTGAAAATTTGACTGGAGAACGAATTGAAGACGGGAAAAAGCCAATTCTGATGTAGGACGCACAATCTCTTTTCTTTTCTCTCTCACCTCTGAAACTCTCTTATTCATCTCACTCACCACTTTGCTATCTTCTACATCTTCAATGTTTCCTTCGCTCTCTTTATCCCTCCGTTTCTTTTTCTATAGGAAAACCTTGCAGCTGTCCAGGCAGCTGAGGGACCAGGTGATGGAGGCTCAGGCCTGTTACAGCCTTGGGAACACCTACACTCTTTTGCAGCAGTACGAGAGGGCCATAGACTACCACCTGAAACACCTGTACATAGCCCAGGAGCTTACTGATAGGTACAATGAGCAATATCTAATGCATACATACAGACAAGCGTGAGCAAGGAGTCGTTGTTAACATTTGTCTATATGTTCATGTCTTATTAGAGTTGGGGAGGGCCGCGCCTGCTGGAGTCTGGGAAATGCATACGTGTCTTTAGGGAACCACAAACAGGCTCTCCACTATGCCCGGAAGCACCTGGACATCTCAAATGAAGTGAGACATTTTAAATCATTTTTTTCACACTAAAAACAAATTCCCCTTGGGTAATGTCAAGGGCATTCAACCTAATTTGGCCCATGTGGCTAAATTTGTCTTTATCCCTTCCTCTTAATTTCTTCCTCAGATTGGAGACCGAAACGGGGAACTGACAGCCAGAATGAATGTGGAGCAGCTCATGGAGTCTCTGGGGGTCAATGAGAGCGACCTTTCACCCTCCAGTTCAGAGTTTGAGATGCAAGGTGACCCTTAAAGTTATTTAACTTTGTATATAATGTGGGTAATTGGTGACCAATTTAGAGGTGCTGGTAGGCAGATTTTGTTATCTTAAAACGGAGCCAAGCTAGCTGTTTCCCCCTGTTTCCAGTCTTAATGCTAAGTGAACTAGCTGCTCCTCATCTCTTGGCTAGAATATCCCAAAATATTGAACTATTCCTTGAAACAAAAGCACACAGACACACACACACACACACACGCACACGGGCACGAGAAACCTCCTATTATGACTGTCCATACCATATCTACAGTATATCAGTCTGAATGTAACAAGTTGTGGTCTATAGTGTTACTGAAGAACTTTTATTGCACATTGTGAAGAATTTGTCAGGTATATTATTTCTCATTCAAAAACATTGTGATCATTAGCTTAGAATTTCTCCTGGGAAACATACATGGTGTACCATTGTACAATGTCTTTATAAAGTAATAATTTAGTTAGTACATAACACTTTAAGCTGGAGTCAAAGATCTGGTGAGTTTAGGTTTACTGTAAATTTAATTCTGTAACGACATTCATGTTTGCATCTCCTCGTGATTTATTCTGCTGTAGGTCGTGCATAATGTAGAACGTTTAATTTCATATACAACCATAGGTTTGATAAAACAAAAAAAACACAAATACATGAATTGTTCATTGTTATCTTCTCCACCAGTGTTTTACGTGCAGTGATGTAACCTCATTTCTTTAACCTTGTGTAAGCGCGTTAAGCGAGAGGGTGCGGCAGATGAAACTGCCCGCCTCTGTGTGTGCACTTGTGTTTGTGTGGGTTTGTGTTTTTTTTGTGTTTTGTTTGCGCTCTGCAAACTGTGGTTTGGTTGAAGCTGTACTTTCCCTCCCATCTCACAGAAATAGGATAGAAAAATAATATCGAGCTCCAGGACTATTTTGACATGAGGAATTCTAAAAGTAGAAACTTGACTGAGGGGTTTAGTAAATGGGCATTTATACCTTAAAACTACAGATAACAGATGTTAAAATCTATTTTTCAATGTTTTTTAGATTCTGCTCTTTTTAAGTTCTGTGTTTCACAAAAATAACATGTGTGGGCTTGAATAAGCTAACTGGAATACTGCATGTGTACACAAGGTGGCCATTTAAATGTAAAACCAGCTTAAGGTGAGACAGACATAACAGACCAACGGTGTCTATGTTATGTCTGAACCAAGGCTAAATGTTAAAGAAAGCAATGTGTGTTTATATTTTGGGAGTTAGATGCAAATTCTTGACTTAACCCTCAGTCTCAGGACGATGGTTCCTTATTTCTAAAGCACAATCTATTGTCAACTTTACCCACAAATAATAGGATTGATTGTTATTATTATTATTGGTTCCCTCCAACCCGAATGATTGTGAGCATTTGAAAGGTATAAAACGAAGCGAGAAACTAGGATCTTTATCTTTACAGTCAGCCTGGCTTTTGTGTGGTGTTTGCTCTCATGAGTTTGCTTTCTGGGCAGAAACTCACACCCATGTCCTACATTTCCCTGTCTGGTGCGGAGCTGGCCCACAGAGCTCAACAGATCGCTTGGTTGTCTGCCTAAAACCTCATATCCACACTAAACATCATGGGACCAATGCTGTCTTGAGAAAAGACAAAGAGCCCCTTGCATGCTTGATTTAATTTAAGACTAAACCGGTTGAGAGATTCAACAGCTGTGAGATGAGTTGTTTTAATGCGATGTAATAAGCTTGAAGTTTATTTTCTTATGTATTTTTTTTTTTCTTCTGTAGGAGCAAGACCCAAATTCACCAAAAGAAACAGCATGGACAGTGTAGAACTGTGGAAGTACTCTTCAGATAAGGTGATTTATTTCTCACATTTCACTCCAGAGAGAAAAGTGCCTGTAAAAGTGGCCCACACACATCTCCCCAAAGAGTTATCAATCCCGCTCTAACAATATGTTCTTTTACTGCAGAATGGTGAGAACCAAGACTTGGAAAGTATACCCAGGAGATCCAAGAGTCAGCTGTCACAGCCGGGCAAAAGAAAAGGCTATTCTGACAGCCAGTCGTCAGATGAAAGGCTGTGGTTGGACTCTCCTGTAGACACTGACGACATCACAGTGCAAGTCCCGCCTCCAGTGCCAGTGAGTAGCTTTAGTTTTATTTTCCTATTAGCTTCTTACCCTGAACCAAGTATGTTCCTTATGTAGCATAAGCTTACTTCCGGAAAGAACAAGGCTAGCTGTTTCCCCCTGTTTACAGTCTTTATGCTAAGCTAAGCTAGCACCTAGCTCTTCATATTTACTCTACAGATATAAGAGGGGTATCAATCATCTCATCTAACTCTTGGAGGGAAAGCAAATATCGAACTATTCCTGTAAAGATTTTTATTACATCTATTTTTGGCTTCAGGATTATCATTTTCTGCTCTTCAGACCGCTGAAGTGTGGCATACCTTTTCTGAAAAGGTTTTTCTCATATTGTTTAATAATTTGGAACTGATTTATGATTGTAATTATAAAATGTAAGTTGTGCACTTCCCGACACCACGCATTACTGCACTCGTAACACAGAGTATCAGGGTACAGAAGTATCAGAATCAAAGTTTTGAGACTTTAAAAACGCTTAAGGAAAATGCAATAAAAATCAATATTTAAAAACACTGCTGAAGCTCTACATTTTATTTGATGCCTCATATTCATGCCTGTATTAAGCAGCCCACCAACATGTGTAATAGCAGGCCCAGTTCATATTTGCCGTACATCTAAAATATGCCAGCCTTTTAATTCACTAGCACAATCACTGCGAGCCCACCTGAGAAAATTGGATTTAGTCTTTCTCCTAGAAAGCATCACAGGGATTTGAAATGCTGACTGCAAGTTTCACATAACTGCCTTTCCTTTCTTGTCTGTTCATCCCCTGTCAAAAATGTCTTCAGGGCTTCTGCTTTAAAGAGATTAAATTAGGAACATTTGCCTTAATTTCCCATGAGGTTATACAGTATTATGTTAGAAGTCAGTTACAGTGTAAAAGGTGTCTCCTCATTAAATGCCAACAGTGCTCCACTTGCTGTGAACTAGATTCTTAATGAATATACTGTTTCACAGCTGTTGTATCCTTAACATTCTGTGCCCCCACAGCACCTACCCATGCCTTGCTTCTGAGACAATGCTAATTGTTGTAATCAGCAGGCTGACATGCTAGATAAGAATGGAAATTACTGGGCTGCAAGATGATAGTTCATCGCAAGGGGCTAGAAAGCTAAATGTCAGTAATCCTGTAATCCTGATGACATTTTGCTAGACGTTAGCCACCCATTTGTTGCCTTGTCTGTCTAACTAATGTCTTTTAATGTTTTTATTCTGATAGTCTTTGATATTCTGCTCTATCATTTTACTCTGTAGCACTTTGAGTTTTGTTTATTCAAACAAATGCATACCCTTTTTTTTTTTTTTTTTTTTTTTTTATAAAGCTTTCAATCTTTTGAAGCCAGCTGTGTGTCTGTGAACTTGGTCCATTACTTTAGGACGTATCGTCATGGGAAGTTGGGAAATAAATTGTACATTTTATTGATTGACTGACGCATTCATCAGTTTTGACTGAACTATCCCGGGGCTGTAATGACATACAGTATAAAGTACCAAACTCATTTTCTAGCCTGTGAAGGTTGATGTTGTTGGCACAAATGAGAACTATTGCTAGTAGATTTGATCAGCAGTAGCTACATAGCTGATAAAGCTAACGTAAGTTGGTTGAAATTCCATCTCTGGCTGCAAGTGTTATGGGAAAAGTCAGCACCTTCACCAGTTGATGATCCAATACATAGAAATAAAGAAACAACATTGTTCTTCTATTACAGAGTAGAGCAAGTGATTCGTAGAATTTTAAGTATAATAAGGGAAAAGCTACGATTGGACAACTGCTGTTCGGGGGGGGGGGCGAGTGAATGGGATAGCGAACGGGCATATAAAGGATAAAGTTTTAGGTTAAATTTATTAAAATTTCTTGTTCCTTCTATTCTTCATCCATCATTAATTAGGATATAATGTAGGAAGAACTCCTTTTGTCTTTTATTGTCCTTCATTCACACACTCACTCCTCGCACTCTTTCACACGCAACATTCTCTCTCTCTCTCTCTCTCTCTCTCTCTCTCTTGTCATCATCATCATGTGTTCCCTTCTCTCTTGTTCTGCCCCTTTGGCCTACTTGATTAATTGGACAATACAGAAAGGGAAGTGAGGAGATCCACACAGAGACCGCGGGGCCAAGGACAGAAGACAGAAACTTTTATAAGTCACAGCTGATTAGTGTGCAAAGAGCAAGTAAATAACAACCCCATAGAAGTCATTTTTTATGTGCATGTCACAAAATATCCTTGGTTATGAATGGTATAATATAGAACTCCTAGAAGGATTGAGTGCTAACATTGGTAGTTGTTGTCATTTGAAGGTAGTTGATCTCTGCTGGCTGCCACTGTTGGCATGCAATTTACTCATAACTGTACCCCCTCACGCATCTTTCCACCCCTTACTCCCATCCTCTACCGGTTCTCCCCCTCTGCTGATGATAATGTGGCCTTGATCACAGAGCTGCTACCCTCCCCTCAGCGTCAACCCCCCTGCTTCTCATAATGAGTTGTTTTCCCACAGTGGGTGAACAAGACAAAAATGGCCTCCAGGAGAGCCACAGAGAGTGAGAGAGTGAGACAGAAAGAAAAAGAGAGATAGACAGAGAGCGGATGGTAGAGATTCATAGAAGACTGGAAGAGAGAGGGAGAGAGAGAGAGAGAGAGAGAGAGGCAAGTGAAAGTATGGGAGAAGGAAATGTGAGCCAGGCATGTGGACAGAGTGAGAGGGAAAGAGAGGGATAGAGAAAGAAGAAGTGCTGCTGGTAAGATTTTTGATTTTCCTTTTTAGATCTAGTGTGTGTATGTATGTAGAGTTTTTACCCTACGTGTAGATATTTTACTCTACTTTCAGGGAGTTGATGCAGAGAAAGAGTAGAATGTTTATTGATAAATGGTAAAAGTTCTGTTTTGTCTAAAGCTTAGTTTAATTTTCTAAAACAAAAATTGCAATAGAAGAGAAAAGATTCCTAGAATAGAGCTGAGTGAAAATCTGGTGTCTGCTGACGCTGATCTACTTCACTCCTTGCTGTAAGGCAAAGTGACTTTAACTTCATCCACAAGTTGGTGTTAAAGGTGACATATCATATATTATTCTGGCTGGGTGGTACATTGGAATACTTGTAATTGTGAATGTTATTGGGGGTAGTTTGTTATAGTATAGTCAAAAAGCTTTTATAATGGGAACACTATCAGGCTGTTTTCGTAATGTTTACTTTTGCTTCGTCTCCCATTAACCTGATTTTGGACATTTCCGTGATGTTTAGGCATCACAAATTGCTTTTGCAATGTAGCGGTTGTTGTTCATGTTTACTGAAGCGTAACTTGTCCTGTCAAATACGAGTCGTTGAAATGAGTGTTAATCCATCGTTTAGCACAGTTTACTGTCTAAGAAGGCGCATCATCAGAAAACAACATGCCACTGTATGTATGATATTTCACTGGGAACTGACCTGCATAGTGTAGTGTAGTTTGTCTTTCAATAATTACTACTTCAAGTTTTACTTAAAATTTTTTTAAATGATATTTATTGTATGTATATTTTACATAGTATACATTGATTATTAATTAGCAATTTCAGAATAGGTAGCTTTATTTTAATTGGGTGAAAATGAATTTGGATATGGTATTGGTTCATCAACTCTGGAGATTTGAACTCCTTGCTTTGAGATTCATGGTGTAAAAACTCTTGATTTTCCCAGATTTAACGCTTAAAGGTAAAAAAGGTGATCATGAACCCGTTCCAAGAAGCCTGGTTAAATTATTTAACTGGTTAAGTTTTCTGGGTGAAAGTCAGAACACAGGTCTCTTTGCTTTTCATGTTTCAGATTTGAGTTTTTTTTTTTCTTTTTTTTTTTTTTTACTCTGCAGGGTTATCCAGATTTCTTAGTAAAACCCCTTCTTGGAACAGACCCCAGGCATTTCTAAGTAGAGCCCTTGAAATTGGGAGGATAAGATGGAGGAATTCAGCCTCCTCTATACTTTTAGTTTAGTATTTTGTTTAAAAATACAGATGAAAGTTTTTTTTATATATTCTATATACATTTTATCTGATGGTTTAAACAAGTTTGTCTGCAGTTCTATGATCTGCTTAATTTTCCTTTTGGCTCAGTATTATTTAGTAAAACTCATTTCATTGCTGCTGTCCAGTAGACTAGTTCTCATTCATCATCACATCGCAGTCTTGACTATTTCAGTAGAGCCGGTCAATCATAGTAAATTCCACATCAGCTTTGCGGGCTCAGTGTGTTTGTTGCTGAACACATTTTTCATGCATATGTTATCGACTTCAGTTGCAAAGCTTCAACACATTAGCTGGACTGTGACACCGGGTGAGGGAGCATCGTTCAGTATGACGTGAGAGAGCCCCTCTCTAAAGCAAACAATGGAAGCAGCACTCAGAGGCTGCCTCGCCGTGAGGACATAACGCGTATTCCTTCAGTCGGCGATTTTAATTATTAATCGGCTGCTCATTGATTAGAGCTATATGCTCATTTCCAGCACTACCAACTGCATCTGAAACCAAAGACAGTTGGTGTTTAACAATTACACTGCACATGTGTGAAAGTTTAAACCGATGACAACTTCAAAAAAATAACTTGCCACTTTTGCCAATTCTTTTGCAAAAATATAACAAAAAAAAAAACTGTACAAATACTAGAAACTATCTTCACATGCAGCATATTACTGTAATATTGTATCACAGTCAAGTTTTAACTAACATGCCCTGTTCTATGCTCTGTTTATTTCCATCTGGTCTTACAGGGCAACTCTATGTGGGCCACTTTACTTAAATGCAAATGGGATGTTCATTTTTACATGACATTTTATGATATTGTAACACCTTCAGAATCTAGGCCAAAGTAGTCTCGCTAGGAATGCCATCCCAGGTGAGTTAATCAGGTTTTTATTTCTATTCCACAAGCTGGCCACCTCATCATGTAACTCATAATGTCACTGAGTTTAATTATCTGCGGATCATGTTTCTTTGGATCTAGGAATGGTTCAACATAACCGGATATTCCAGTAAAAACAACACTCTCTTTCTCAGAAGCTGGGCCGTGACCCCTCCGATGAAGACTGCTTCTTTGACCTCCTTAGCAAGTTCCAGAGCAGCCGCATGGATGACCAGCGCTGCCATCTCGATGAGCCTGAGAACGGAGACAACGGAGAAGGTGCTGCGAACTCCGTGCCTTCCCTGAACGAGATGAAAGGTTTGTTGAGAAACAAGTGTCTGCACACCGGTTGAGTGCTTTTATTGGCTATTTTAAGGATGCATGAACTTCTTCTTAATGACCGGACTCTTCTCTCTTCTCCTAGATCCTTCAATTACCACGTCCCCGCAGACTGAGGAGCTGTTTGATTTGATTGCTAGCTCTCAAAGCCGCCGTCTAGATGACCAGCGGGTTAATGTCGGTAACCTTCCGGGCCTGAGGATTACCCACAACAACCTGGGACACCTGGTGGGTGAGGGAGATCATCAAGAACCCAGCGACGACTTCTTCAACATGCTTATCAAGTGCCAGGTAAGGCCACAATTCTCATTATGACAAGAACTCGAGGGTTAAATCCACTTAAAGGCTTAATTCTAAGTCTTTCAGTCAGTGGATATTGTTGTATAGGGAATGCTAGAAGTTGCCCCGATCACTAATTAGACTCTTACAACCACATTGTGTCACATTTGCTTCTACACTCTAAATGTATAATTCTTTTCTGACTGTAGTCCTCTAGGATCGATGATCAGCGGTGCTCCCCACCAGAAGCTGGCCCCCACGCCCCCACAGTGCCTGATGAAGACTTCTTCAGTCTAATCCAGAGGGTGCAGGCCAAGCGTATGGACGAGCAGCGCGTCCAGCTGCCCTCAGACGACCAGGACGACCAGGACGACCCTCAGTCCCCTGATCCAGAGCCACCTGGTGGTTTTTCCAGCTAGGACTTGGTGAATAATGCTGCATAACCTCCTGTCAGAGAAAATAAAAGCAGAAGAAATTAAACAGGGATGAGCCAACATTTAAAGACAGCGCTGAAGGGTGAACTAACAAGATTTCTTAATAACAAGACAAATTCCATGTGCAATAGGTGGTGCCCTGTCAAATGTTGCCCAGTGTGTTATGTTCTAAATGTGTGTTAATATAACGGGGGAAAACAAGCAGAATTTAAACGGTTGGGTAACATGAAACAAACATGAAATATGTACTCAATCTAATGCCTTAATCAGCATTTTTTTGTTTTCAGACTCAAGATTGTATTCCCTGGTGTCAGATGTGTTCTGTAGAAGCACATGATGGGCACACAGTGTTAATGTGGAGACCTGCAGCCTGAGAAGTGGGAGTCACAAAAATGTAATGATAGGAACAGAGTTGAAGACATGACCAGTTTTATAAAGACATAAGTATATACCAACTGTCTTTATCCAATACTTCAGTTGTACTCTGAATCGGATCAATGCTGCTTTTATCTTTCAATTGTTGTGGTTCCCACTGCTCACAAAAAAAAATGGTGTTATTTGTGCAGTAACAGTATAAGGGATCATCATCCAGCATCAAACAAACTGCTTTGGTCAGTTGAAACTTCCTACTGATTGATATTCGCGCTTCATTTTTTCAGATTTAGACAAAGTAAGAGGATTCATTTAAATTGACAGAGATCAGTGTTATTTATGTGCATTTCTGCATTTATAAAAACACCTCTCTTCACACAGTATGCAGTAACCAAGGTTACTGAGCAAACAATATGAAGCTTATTTTATAGATTTGAGATTAGAGTTGTGTGATAATTCAATCTCTAATTACATGTTTCTGCTTAGCTTTGAAAGTAATGCTATCTGCTGCACATAATGTTCTCAACAGCTGATAACAGACAACCGCTTACTGCCATTATTATTATTATTATTATTATTATTATTATTATTACTTAACATAGAAATAGAAGCAGATGGATGTGTCATATTTTAATACCATGAACAATATTGAAGCACTAATTCTAGGTTGTGCTGCTGGTGTGCTGCCTCCCTGTGGTCAAAACCTTGTATTACCTCTGAAATACAGAGTACAATCTGTTGGGTACAAAAGGTATTCCATACTTTTTGTAGGACATTATAATAATAACATTGCGAAACAGTCAAAGTATGACGATTCTGAGAACTTTCCTCTGATTTTAGCAACAACATTTTGCCAACTTTTAATATAAATGTGTAGATTTTTGCAAATCATTTCATAAAGGTTACAGTGTATCATTTCAGTTAGGTGTGCATTTCTATCCATTTGTTGCCATGAAAGTTCGAAAATCAGCAAGAGAGTTACAAACTTCAGAAAGAAAAACTTCTTCCTTTGAAACCTTTTGCTGTACAGAGCATCTGTATAACGGTACTGTACCAAGGATATTTGACCTTACCTATGGGCTAGCTTTTTATTCAGAAGTAGTACATACCTCATTTTGTACCTCAAAGCTCATGAACCTTAGAGATGTTGAGTGCTGGACCAGGATGGATCATGTACCAAGTTCATAGTGGTTTGATTCATCTATCTTTGATAAACAACACATTGGGAGCTAAAGTTAATATTTTCTTTTTATGATTTTTTTGTGAATTAACATTTTTAGAAAGTACATGGTACGCTTCTATTTGTCTTTGCCATAATTTGTACATATAAATATATTTTGTATTTATGTTCCATTTGAGGACATGAATATGTCCCCTCATGCTTTTAATAAAATGTTTCAGATGTTTATTTGGCCTTTATTTTTATTTAGTGTTGGCAAAATAATGAATAACATAGCTTTTGCTAAGTTTGCAGACATCAATGCCTCTTTTTAAGCTTGGGGAAATTAAATGAGTAACACTGACATCTATAGCACAGACATATCATCACATGTGGTACATTGGAAAACGATTGGATTTCCTAAACTCTAATCTTGCACAAAGGGCAGACCAAACATTTTGGTTCAGCCAGTTTGTTGCATCACCAAGATTCAGTAGTAATGCAAATCATTTATTAAAACACAAAAATGATTTCAGCGTTTTTCATTTGTGACTTTACTTTTTCTGCCTGAAGATGCAGTCCCCTAGATTAAGTCATGAACCAAGTACATGCAGGTTATGTCTAATCTCAGTCTCAATCCTCTCATAACAATAATAAGGAATTCCAGTTTTATTACTGTCAATAATGACAAACACTCCTGCTACAAAAATGCTCTAATGAGTTACAGTTGGCAATTCTGTCACAGCCCTCCTCTCCCTCTTACTTCATCCATGACTCTCCCCGCTCATTATCCTTTCTCTCCCTCCCACCCTCTCCTTGTCTGTGCTTCCTCCCTCTTACCCAGAATGCAACGCAGGCTGAGCAGGATCAGCTGAGCTATAAAAACGCATAGCAAGGGGGAGGGAGGGCTGCCGTGCAGTAGGAACTGTGCAGACACACACACACGGGGATCCAGGGACGGTAGCCCCTTGTACTGGGATCTAGAGCCACAGCGCGAAAGAGAGGTCAGTACAGAGGACAAAGGCTCCATGGAGGAAGCATGAAATGACAGGGAGCGGGTCTGAGGGAGTGACGGATAGAGAGGAGTCAGAGGGAAAGAGTGTGGGCAGGCAGAGTGGGCAGGTCTGTTTGATGACATGGAGAGTGAGAATAACAGACTGTAATGGTAAACTGTCATCTGGTTTCTTGAGACACGTTGGTCAGTCACGCTGTTACAAAAAGGGTTGACATTGTCAGAGTTATCAGATGTTTCTGCACAGTGCAAAGGCACGTTGCTCTTGTGTGTCATTGACAGTGAGGCCACTCAATGCATGACATGATTATTTTGCTAAAACAATATGTGTTACTGTCATTGATTCTTATTTTTTCCTCCAGATATTTCATTGCAGATGGTTCACTCTATAAACGTGTAACCGTTGATCTACACCTACACCAATTAAAGGCCATTTTCATGCATGCTCTACCCTTTTAATTCCACTGCCATGCTTTTAGCCCCAGTAACGGTCATTGACAACTGATTAGGGGCTGAGCACTATTGATTCTTGTGAGAAGTGGGCACACATCAAAGTGAACCAAAGCGTGCAATTTGGAACACAAACACATCCACAACAGCCACAGCTAACACAGATATTATCTTGCTCTATCCATCCTTTCACACACATCATGGAATATCTCCCACTGCACTGACGTCAAAGGGTCTCCTGTTCTCCCTTAAAGGAACAGTAACGCTCAATTATTTTGGCAGAGCACCTTAGTAACCAGCGGTACACAGAGGGAATGCATTAATAGATCATGTGCTCAGTACTTTGTTTTCTCTACTGTTGCTTCTACGGGCGCTAAGTGAAAGCTTCATCAACATGTGTTTTTTGAGACTGGTCGACACGCCATCCCTTAACAGCTGAGTCTTTTTTTAGCAGGGCCGAATGTTAAAAAACAGTAAAAAGACATGAGGGTGGGAACGGTCACTAACATTGAGGTGGGGGTTGTGGTGAGTCCAGCATCTCTATATGTCAGTTTCTAGGATAGAATTACAAAAGTCACATGTTCTCCATATATCAGGTTACATTTTTGCATTATCAGCGCACTCAGTGGTATTACATAATTTATGAAATAATAAGAGATTCATGGATATTAAGTGGAAACAATATGTATCCAATCCTACAGTACATTCACAGGGCTTTCTCCAGATATGAGTCCAGTGCAAACATCTTGCCACAATCCAGCATTGATATAGCCTCTGTTGAGAAATGTGTTGGCACAATCACACTAAAGCAAAGCCATGAAATGTTTGGCTGACACAATTCCATGCAGTATTGGATGTTGTTTGCACCCTATTAGAACCAGAACACCTGTGACATGCCAAAGAAGCAGGGGACCCAGAAGATGGCACCATAATAGGCCATTGAGGGATTCCCAAACAGGCTCTGTGCTGACTCAAATGCCAGCCTCCAAGTGACATTTAGCACAGGGTTAAAGGGCCATGACATCAAGCTGGACATCTGAGAAGCAGCACCTCCAGTGCTGAGGAGTGTTGCATGTGAGAATCGGGGAAAAAATTGCCTGGTGGCATTCACAGTAATGGTGTATACTCTGTTCCAGTATCCAGGAAACACATTTGGACCATGCACAGTATAATCTATAATCTACTATATTTTTTAGTCTAGCTACAATGAAACACCTTATATACATTCCTTCAAACTTACTTATCAATCTGGCGCTATAGTGACACATTTGTTTGAATAGTGGGCATGTAGCAGTGTGCAAACAGCCTCTAATCTAATGTCACTCCACCCGCTTGTAGCTTTTGTATGTTTTAAGATCACCCATCGAGATTTAAAGAATATATCTAGAATCCCATGATTATTCTGAAAATGTTTTATACCGCACCTTTAAAGATATTTGTCGTTATAAAGGTGTTTGTGTGCAGGACAGTATGTTCTTTCCTTCTTGGTAACCAGGCCAACATACTTACGTGCAAGCTTGGCTCTTAACACGTAACCTAAGAAATCAGCCCTTTTTCCCCGTGCCACAAATCTGGTTTCATAAAACTCAGACCAGCAACTTCTCAGGTTACTTGATGAACATAATGTGCATGTGTGGGTGTGATATTAGTAACCCGGTGACATGCAAATACAGTAGGCATATCTGGAGTAGGCATGACTGTTTAGAAAGGTGAATATCACTGTGATGTAATAGTATTTATAGACAGTATATCATTTATATTCTGTACATTTACAGGTGGCTTAAAGTGAAATTCTGACTCCAAATTAATTGCAAACGTCAGTGGCTGTATCGAAGATATCAAAAACGTTTTAAGATATGTGAACTTGAGAACTGGGTTTTATTTAAGACATCATCAAATTTGACCTATAGGGTCCAAGCAGATGCAAAACTAGGTGGTTATTTTTGGCATACGCAACACCTGTTGAGCCAAATCGTAAAGTTATTTAAAGCTCTCAATGCGACCGTCTAGCCTGTTCCTCCTGCACCCGACAGTGCTCCAGCTGCTCCGGCCTTTGCTGCTCTGTCTGCACCATCATAGATTACAGCGGACAGTACGATGAAGTATTGTGCTGCAGTTGCTCGACGTAAGGAAGCCCAACGGCGGGATCGGGAGTTTATGCTTGAACATGTATCTAGTTGCCTCGCATGATATTACTACGGCTGCGTTTTGAACACATTAATTTGCAGAGCAGCAATGACTTCCTCATTCCTCTGTCTTTAGGTCAGTTCAAAAAGAAGCGTAAACAGGAAACCATGCGGCTGTTGTCTTTCCTATGTACTGTTAGAACAGAATGAATAGGCATTTCCTGTCTCAATCAGATGTGGACGGGCTACAACATGTTATCAGTGAGGAGACACTCTGTAAATGCTACTTAGTATTGTTATGCTCTGTATATAAGTTAAGTCTGGAAGTGAAGTGGGTTTCTTGTGTTAGTCTTATATGGTACGAAATATTTACAATAAAGAAATAAAGAATGTTTTAAACACACCAGCACTGGTTCTATGAATAGATAACACAGTTATGTAACGCCGAAAGGAAATGCTGTCGGGGAAATAATTGTATGACCTTTATTATGCTGCTTCCACAATGGAAATGAGAGTATTGGCGCTATATCTTGTAATTTACAATGGGAAGCAATTTATTTGGAGAATCCAAAGTTGATATTAGTTGATCTTGTTTTTATAATTTGATAGTCTATCAAAGTGTTACTTGCCTTTTCTGACTGTGAGACATCAAACTCCAGCTTTTGACAAAATGCAGAATGTCAGTTTACGATACAGCAATGGACTCTCTAAATGAAGCGTAACCTACACAACTTCTATTCTACTGTCTGCCTTTTTATATCTGCTGTCGTGGACTTATTTACTTCCTCTTCTGTACTTCCTTTTCTGTCTTTTAGTTGAAGAAAAACACTCATCTAACGCAACACAATGGCAGGTAAATAATCATATCATGTAAGAGACTGAATGATCATGATTAATGATGTGTGGAGTTACACATGATGAAAAATACACAGACGTCCCAGTGACGGATAGGATGGATGCTGGATCAATATAACAAAGTAAGAATTGATCGATCCGCACGCCACATAGCTCACTGAACTGAAGTCTCTTCCTCAGACTTCAGTTCAGTTCCTACTGGAGTAAAAATAAGGCAGAAGCTGACTTGTCTTCTTAGATTCTGCTGCCCTCCTATGGTCATTTTTCAGAATACAGTGGAAATCAGTGGAGATTATTTGCATTACACAGGCTATTACTTTAAAATAATCAAAAAACAGACTGTTATGATATTTTATTTAATTAACAACACGACATTGTTTAATAACACAACTATTTTGTGATGTAGTTGCACACATTGACACTATAGTTGGACCATATCAAAAGTGTGTGGTTTCTTTTCATTTAAAAATAAAAATCTGTTGTTAGGCTCATAACTCAGACTTCTCCTGTAGTTCCCTGTGAGCAGTTACCTGGTTTAATAACATTATGAGGTCCGGTGACAACAGTTGCCATAGCAACACTGTTTGAGTAATAGCACAAACCTACACCATAGCAAAAGTCAAAACAGGATAGAGGGCCAGGCGACACTTTGCCCTGCAACTAAACAATGGAAAATATGAATACTTCTGAACCCACTGAAGACCTTTCCTCCACATTAGAAGGTCGAGATGGTTTGTTCCAACAATATTTTACTTGTGAATTTTACTGTTTTTGTTGATTGATTTTTTTTATTTGACTTTTTTTTTATTTGTCAAAAGAAAGCTTTGCCATGTCACATCACACGTATGGACTCGTAACCTCTTTTGCCCATGTTTATTTCAGACAAAATTAAGGATGCCAAGATCATCTTTGTCGTGGGTGAGTACACTTTTGTCTCATTTTGCACCACAAAACATTTGAACACTGCAAAAAAAAAAAAAAGAAGAAGAACAAAAAAAACCCCCCACTGTGTCCCTTATGCTATACCAATGCTTTATTGTCTTTCTTTTTCAGGTGGGCCTGGCTCTGGAAAGGGCACCCAGTGTGAGAAGGTAGTTGCGAAGTATGGCTACACCCACCTGTCTTCTGGGGACCTGCTCCGTGCTGAGGTGTCTTCTGGCTCCGAGAGGGGCAAGCAGCTCCAGGCCATCATGCAGAAGGGAGAGCTTGTGCCCCTGGTAAGAGAGTGGGATATATACAGTCCTGCAATAAACTCTACCATCATGAAGTTTGAAATGTTTTCTTTTTGGTGAAACTGTTTCAGAGATCTGTGATAATTTTGGAGGATGTAGTTTGGAGTGCTGTTTAACTGTATTACATTATACAGATAGGTGCTTTTGTTATTTGGCCTACCCTCATTGATATTTATGGGGAGGGCAAAATCTGTCAGTATAATAAACTAGCAGAATAATATCATTTTGAAGGTTAAATCATAATGTGTTGTGTCTGTTTTCAGGACACAGTCTTAGACATGATTAAGGATGCCATGATCGCTAAGGCTGATGTCTCCAAGGGCTACCTTATCGATGGCTACCCCCGTGAGGTGAAGCAGGGCGAGGAGTTTGAGAAGAAGGTAATAGACGGCATGAGGTTGGTCTATAACTCATCCCTGCAAAACAATGAAAAAACCTTAAACAACCATGTTATCACATTATCACAGATCGGCAAACCCTGCCTGCTGCTCTATGTTGATGCAAAAGGAGAGACCATGGTCAAGAGGCTTATGAAGCGCGGCGAGACCAGCGGCCGTTCTGATGACAATGAGGAGACCATCAAGAAGCGCCTTGACTTGTATTACAAAGCAACTGAGCCAGTCATCGCCTTTTACGAGAGCCGCGGCATTGTCAGGAAGGTGTGTATGACTGCTACGATAGTGACAATTTAATGTGAATAATAAAATGTGAATTGCCTGTAAAATCTAACATGTATTCTATGGTCCTAGGTTGACTCTGAGCTGCAGGTGGATGAGGTCTTCAGCCAAGTCTCCAAGGCTATTGACGCACTAAAGTAAAACGACATAACTAGATGAGCTGTGTCTGGTTGTTGTTGTTTTCTTTTCTTTGATCAGTATCAATTTCATAAGGACAAAACATGAACAGAAATAATCCGCTTCCCACTCATCTTGGTTAAGAAAAACTGAAGGTCGTTAAGGATCAAATATGCCTTAACTTTACTCCTACTCCAGCAATCGGAGTTTTTAGCTCAGACAACGAAGAATCTGCTTAAAGCAGTATCTGAAAATCCATTTGTTTCTTTACATAATTCTTGCTTCTATTCTGTGCTGAACATGTATGTGGATGTGGATGTATGACATCTGAAAAGGTTCTGTATACAGGAGGTGTCGACCATCTCCTAACCTTAAAGGCACCATGCTCAGTCTGGGGAAAACCTGCACTTTATATGATCTTGTTTCACGCTTTAACCCTGCCATATAGAGTCTATGGGAAAATAATATACTCCTTTATGATTGTGCCATTGAACAATCGCAGAGATCACCCACTGTGGACAAACTTGGTGAAACTCTGTATACATGTATTTAGTTAAAACAGGTACAGTAGGTGGCCACATCTCACAGAACATTTAAATTACTTTTCTCAACCACCATGGACTTCATACATTATTTTCTATTAATCCATTTTCAACTATAATTAAAGCACAGAAATATTTTTTTCATCAAGATGCACACATATGGGTAACATGGGTGTCTATAAAGTATATGTAAAAAAAAAAATTAAAGTATACAGAAAAACATGATATTTGAATAAATTGCGACTGTGTTTTTTAAAGATGCAATTTCCAATGACATGTAATCTATATCATTATTTTTTAATCCAAGGGCAACCTCCGGGTCTGAGGAAATGAAGCCAATGCCAAAGAGCCTTAAACCTGCATTCTCTTTAAAATCCAGCAGGGGGCAACTCCACTGGTTGCAAAAAGAGGTCCAATTGTAAAGAAGTCTATGAGAATAAGACCCTACTTCTCACTTCTCACTTCATTTATTTCCTCACTAAACATTTCCCTGACCAGTTTATGTGTCAATCGCTAGTTTCAAGTCTTCGTTACAGCATGATGTTCATTTCGTAAATGATGGTTCTATTTAGAGTAAAATAAACGATAAAGCAGCATGTGCTTTAGGGCATGGCTACCTTGTGATTGACAGGTCGCTACCACGGTGTTGGCAGTTTAGGTGTTTAGGTATCTGTGTTTCGGTCTTAGACCTTTAACCCTTTCACAGTGAGTTTTCAGTTCATGAAAGTTGAAACATTTCGGTTGCCTAAAAGTGTCTTGTTTAGTGTTCGGTTGTAGCTGCACTCTCTTGTCTCACTTCTGGTTCCAAAAAAAACAAGACCAAAATACCAAACTCAAGTCTTTAAAACCGCAGTCTACAAACTAATGTGTGACGTCGCGGTGACTGCGTCCACTTCTTATATACTCTCTACGGTTTAATCGTACGCAGACTGACATTATAAATAATCCTGGACAAACACACACACACACACAAGAACAAGGGACTTTGACAATGCATCCTGGTTGAAAAAGGAAACACGTCTCTATTCAGACAACATGGTCAAGGTGCTGGACAATGTAGACACAACAGGATACAGGACACACTGCTTCAACCGCAGTTCACCACTGTTATCATAAAGGTTCCTTTGAGCCAGTGATGACCTACAGGCCTTCCTTTACTTCTCACCTTCCTCACACGCACACACACATGCACGCACACACACATACACACTTCCAGCTGGCCAAGCAAACACTGCAACAGGTATCCGGGCTATCCTCCAAGGAGAGCTCTGATCATGACCGCGCTGTGGGGATGAGGAAGAGGAAAACGGCTTCTGAAGGGGGACAGGATGTGTCCATCGGAAAGTCAATCAAGAAAAGGCGCCTGTGAGCACTTTCATAAAGCCATCGAGGATGCTGCTTGAATGCTAGGAATGCTGTTCTTACCTAATAAAAGGTACAAAACAAAGGGGAAGAAAGGAGGTGGCAGTGTTATTTATCACGTACAGCAGAGTGAGAAAGAAAGAGACACATGTCTGAATGTGGGGGAGAGAGAAAATGGTGTGACTGTGTGTGGGCTTAACCTACTGTCCTGCAGTTAACTACACTACATTACATTTCATTCAGCTGATGCTTTTGTCCAGAGTTACAGTGAGCTAACTACCTACCCTGGAGGAACTCAGGGTTAAGTGCCTGGCTCAGGGGCTCAATGGTGGCAGCCTGGTATTGAACTTCCAGTGCTATTTCTAGACCACTAGACTAGCATCTCCCTATAATGAGGATACAACTCAGAAAAGCAAGAATATTGCAAGTACATTAGCTTCAAATAGGTGAAATAATTTTAAGTGCAGTACAATAGCTTCAAATAAGCCAAACCGATGTAAGTGCTACATACTGAAATACGATTTTAATTTAAAAAATATATATATATATTGTATATATATATATTGTTGATAGTAAGGTCTTGGTAATGAGAGTAACAACCTCATTCGGAGTGAGGGGGGAGAAAGTAGTGAGATTGGGAAAAGTGATGTGGATGATGAACAGTCGATGTCAGTTGGTAAATTGGACAATGAAGAGCGTATGTCATAAATTTTTTTACGAAGTAGTTGACAAAGTGGCATGGTAGAAGGGAAGAAGGAGGTGGGGGACTGGAGGGTGGAGAAGATAGAGAAGGGTGGAGGGTGGAGAAGATAGAGAAGAGTTTTTTGGGGTTGGAGCAGGAGGGTTGAATTTTAGATTGGAAGAAAGCGCTTTTTGCTTCAGAAATAGAGGAAGAGAAAGAGGAGAGAAGAGATTGATAGGCAAGGGGGTCGTCAGGGTTTCCCAACCTCATTTTATATTTATGTTTTTATTGGTGAAATAATGTGACAAGAATAAAAGAGTGATATGTATTCATAGAAGGTAAATAAGGTAGACATATGGGACAGACATACAGACAATAACATAACGTAGAGCACTTACAATGATGTGTGTGATGACATCAACAGTCGGGGAGTAGAGAATTGTAGATTAGGTTGGGTATCGTATCTGTGCGTGTGTGCGTGTGTGTGTGTAGATGTTTGTATGAGGCAGTAAAATGTAAGTGTTCAGTGAGAATAAATATATCATGCTACAGCTGTATCAATATAATAATAACATAATAATAAAACAGTATGACAAAAAAAATCATAATATGATAATACAATAATATTATCACCATCTTCATTATATAATGTAATAATGTAATAAACAACATTATAATAACTATATAAACACAAGGAGCGAGGCCTGACTGGGGCATAGGAGAGGCGAGCTAGAGCCCAATTAGCCTCTATGTGTTGGATTAGTTCAGCACTCGGCCATATCATCTTCAATTTGGTATAAAATGTTCATCTCAGATCATCTGCTCATCTAGGAGGCATGATCAAATCAAAATAAAGTAGTTAATGCAAAGACCCATCAATAACAGAACGGCAAGATGTATTCATTTCTGGATCTTTCAAAAATAGGTGATAACCAATGCATAAACTTTCTGGAAAGGAATAACCGATCAGCTAAATGATAGGACCCATATGGAAAAAAAAGCCAACATTCAGTAAACATGTATTAATTCATTACAAAAAATTATTTCATTTTCACCTTCCTCCAGAGCTAATGGTTAAATCTCTGAAATAGGAAACTGGTTAATAAGCAAAGACTCCCATCAAGGCAGATAAGATGAACCTGAACAAAGTGTGCATGCTATATTATTGTGTGCACTTACTGTCGCTGCAGAGTCCGACATAATTACAAGGACAGTAATGTGCAATCAGCCATTGCTGTCACCTACTTGGGAAAAAAAAGTAATTTTTCAATTAGGTTGGTAATAATAAAACTAATCAGATGGAAAATGTACTGTGGCACGTGGCAGCTCAAAAAAAAAAAGAAAGTCAAAGCTTGTCATAGACATATTGTATGGATACATGATATATGCATGGATACATGATGCTTTTGTTTCTGTTGTCAGATGAGCGTGTCACAATAAAAAAAAGTTAGCCCGCAAATGCACAAAACGCACATGAGTAGTAAGAAAAGGCCGGTAAAGCCGTGTGTATTGGGAATCATCCGGGCTACAAGTGAGTTATCCATCCAAGGGTGATATGGGGACATTCACAGATTTAAATATGCCCAGCTTGCTGAGGAAATAATCCTTTTTTAGACTGTCACAGACAATTACATGCAGCGTTGTGGCTCCAATGTAAAATTAACCATTCACTTAACTGAATCCTAACTGCACTTAGTTACATGCAATTGACATTCAAAATTGAGAAATGCTTTTACAAATGCGATGTTTCTAAAAATGAATGCCCTGTCAAGTAGCTGCCGTATGGGAGTGTAGATGCACATTAAGTGACTTTGTAAGGTTGACAGGCCTTAGTTCATCTAGTATCACTCTTGGATATTACCGCTGCAAGTAAATGCGTCAGACCCCGCCTTGGAGGACGATAAGGAATGAGTAAGCTGGCGCGTACACTTCATCCCCTCTCTCCTCTGCTATAGACTGTGGAGGGCTGGCACCACGGAGACCCAGTGGCACCGCGCGGGAACCAACGTCAACCTGTGATGAAAGACGATGGCCGATTGTTTCCTGTTATTGAAACACTACTCACGGGTGGGGGTGGAGAGTTGGGGGTAGGCTCCAATAAAATAAAAAATAAAGCCATTGAAGGAGAGTGCCACTGCAGAAGTGTCCTTTGGCCAGCCTCAAATGTGATGAAGTACCTTAAATAAATGCCAACTGTGACATATGCCTCAGCAACTAAATCCAAGTCATGTCGACTGCGAGAGGATTGCAATCATTTAAGTAACACAGAGGACAATTTGACTCAAATTGTAGTATACTATGTGCATTTCTTTGTTCATGTTGCCTGAAGGAACAAGGTTAAGTCAATAAGCAGAATATCAACTAGTCCCAGAAAACAGGGCTCTATGTATAACTGTTGTCAAAGCACTATGGGATTTTAGCTCTCTAACATATCAATTAGTCCAATAAGTCATTAAGCGCTTGTGATCTGCAATCTTAAATAGATTAATCCCGTTGAGCGTCTACAGTTCAAGTGCACATTAAGCACAATTTCAAATTGTTGAGGCAGATCAATTCTTTTTACGGTATCTTGAAAGGAGACACGCTTCACTTCAAACACTCCGAAAGACTTTTCTCGCATTCTAATATCCGGATTAGAAACAGATTTTCACTGAAAATAGCTTGACTGGTCTTTTCTTACAGAGTTGAAGAGAGAATGGAAGAGGATAGCTCGCGTCTGCTCTCCTGCTGTGTACCAGCATTGCTGTTAATAAGTACAACACATGACACACTTATGGAGCGAAAAGGAGAGGGGAACAGAGATATTGACAGAGTTGCCGTTTGTGAAATTGTATTTTCTACAGAAGTTTTGGAATTATTCTAAATGCTTTTGTAGCACACTCCTCTGTTCTGCCAAAACACTTTGTGCGGAGAGTTGATTTGACGGAACGATGACTCCTCTGAGTCTGTTCAGTACAGAAAGGATGTTGTGTCTACTCTTTGTTCTAGCCTATTTTTCTCACAAAGTAGCCTAGTGCGGTCCAAGATAATATATATATATATATATATATATTTTTTTTTAGGTTTCATCAGGATAAACTTGTTAACTAATAATAAACACAAACTATTTGTTTCAATATATGGATACAAAATAATATGAAACATTTTAAAATTCTAATTCTAATCTCTAACTCTCCCAGTGCTTCCAGTGAGGGGTTGTTGTACAGTTCACAACAAATACCACTGGTAACTCTCTGACTTTCTATAGCAGCCTAGGCCTAGTCAAAAAATGTCTGCCATTATAAAGCCTAATGTGCATGCTGACTCACCTAGTACGTTTCCATCCACCCTTATAATACTCGTTTTTAGTTTGCACATTCAAATTAGCTTCTTTTTTTTTTTTTTACATTTGAGTGGAAGGGGAAAACTTTGTGTGTCGACGAACCCAAAATGCGACTCACCGGGACACTTGTATAGAACAGAGGCGTCGTTAACGTCATTAGTAAGACCTGTGCTTTTCCAATATCATAGACACTGATTAGTTTAGTCGACAGTTACTCTTTGCCCCTCTGTGAGCGTGAAAGCTCTTAAAGAAAAGACATGTTTACGGTTCCATTTTGACTTAATTGTTGTGGACTCAAATGTGCTATTTTTAATGTGTCATTGTAAAAGCCAATGGGTTAAACACTTTTAAGGTATGTAACTGAAACAGGTACGTGTCTGTTAGAACATCTCTTTCACGGCGTGTTGCGTTATCTGTAATACAACGGTGTTGTACTTTATGCGTAAAATTCAGGCATGTCCTCGCTAAAATGAATCTAACAAAAGAGTTGCGATAACAATGTCAGGATATTAGTGATATAGGTGACTGATGTGTTGGAAACCGCTTGATGCCAAATGAAACTGTTATGACTCAAAGTGCTCTTTGTGGTAAAACACTGGTTATTGTACCCACTATTGGTCTAAAAGTCCTAATGTTAGTCTAATTTGGAAAGACCAACACTTTTTCCACTTGAGAATGTAAATTATTATTATTTTCAACCTTCATCAATATCATCATTCTATGGGTCCATTTTAGCCCTAATATTAAACGTGTGACGTTTATTTATTTTATTTTCTAATCGAACCTACAGGTCCTACATGCTTTAATAGTTCAACATTTTAGGAAATATGCCGATTAGCTTTCTTGCCGAGTTAGACGAGAAGATTGATGCTGTATTTTCTAATATGTCGACCTATCCCTTAAAATGTAATTAAATTTAGGGGGATCTATTGGCAAAAATTAAATATAATATTCAGGACTATGTTTTCATTATTATAGCCCAAGGTCACCTGAAACTAAGAATCGTTGTGTTTTCGTTAGCTTAGATTGAGCACTTCATATCTAGACCTACATAGGGAGGGGTCCTCTTCCACGTGGTCCGCCATGAAGCAGCGCCATGTTGTACAGTAGCCCAGAACGGACAAACCCAACACCAAAAAATTTTTTTCATATAAACTTTTATTTGGGAAGAGATATCTGTAAACCAGCGGATAGGCTAATGTTTTTTGAGGTAAATCAACTTCCCAGTATGAATACTTAAATAGCCCTTATTTAAATCATTAGGTCCTTAAAGTTGTAAAATGCACAAATAGCCAAATGCAGAGTTAGTTAGCCCGAGACTTAGAAGCTGGGAGGCTTGGAAAGGGAAGGGTGAGCATTCAGTTAGTTGCAATCTGCAACCTCACCGCTAGATGTCACTAAATCTTACACACTGCTCCTTTAAGTGTAATGTTGACAGTTTTTTAATTTTTAACTTTTTTTGCAATATCACAGAGGTTGAAGACAGGTAACGATGGAGGTAGGCTAACATTAGGCAGACAGTATTTCTCTGAAAATAAAAGGCAAATTGTCACAGAAAAGCTGTAATGAAAGGCTACTGTATATAATTAGATAAAGACTTTAGCTGAAGAGTAAAGAGACCTATCATAAATTATAGAATTCAAATCCAGTGCTATAAAATCACAATACTAGAGACTTACACCGATTTCTCCTCGACACTGTGTGACCAGATAAGACACTGCTATGACACTTATTGGGAAAAAAAAAAAAAAAAAAAGGCCGGTGGGAGGGGTACAAAAGTAAATCTGCACCGCCCAGGCACCACACAAAGTTTGGAAAGTCCTGACATCGTTACATCGGCCACATCCTCGCCCGTGGATTATAAAGCCTGCTTTATTCAAGAAAGCCACCCTACCTAAAAAAAGTGAGTTTTGTGATTAATAACTTTGTTTTTCCCTTTCGTATTTACACAGGGGTGTGTGCTCTACTTTATTTCCCTGATAGATTAGAGGGCAGACATTTAGCCACGCTTTCTTTAATCCTCGACCAGTCCGTGTTATGTCTGTTTTGACATATTTAACGTCCCATGACGGAAGAATATGCTGAATAACAAAGTTATGAAAACAAGGGAGTTATATCCAAAAAAGGCGGATAGTTATGGATCTTCATGGTTTCTATTTTACCTAATTAATTCCATCATTATTAGTTTTAATAGTGGACTCAATTGCTTGTTTTTACCAATTAAACCTATATTATTTATTTGTAAAGTAGCCTGCACTTTTAATCATTATGCTGCTAGTTAAAGTTTTCTCTGTTTTTCCGCAAGAAGTGCAGGGAAACAACGTGACTGTTTTCCTTTTGAAAGTGCATAAACAGTTTACACAGGCTCTTCCTTTCCCCTCCATAAGAATCATATAACAAGAGCAGTCTCCTTCTTATCTGATCTCGGCATTGTGATATTATTTAAAGAAAGCGATGCCGTAGTGCTTCCTGAAACGCTCGACCAGAAGTTAGTGACCACCAGATAACCCTTGGGTTCAGACCCTTATTGTGCACCAGGAAGGCAGACAGAAATATTATGGGATGTTGTCTCAGGAGGGGGGGGGGGGGGAAATCCTGTCATCCCACTGAAGGAATTTAAGACATTCGAGCATCATTTCCCTCACTGTCAGTGATGAACAAGTTGTGCAAATGAACTATGCCCCCTGTGTGGAAGTACAATTAAATCATATGTCTTTATAAGTGGTAAACTGCACTGATAACTGATATTCATGTTCAATCATCAATACGTATGACCACATGTGCTGTATGGTTAATCAGCATCAGAGAATATATTTCTTTTTTGACCTTTTCATGACACATTCTTGGACAACAGGATATAGTTCTGCATAATACTTTTAGCATGAGTATGAGATTGGCAGTTAGTCACATCCTTATCAACCATCACATTTCCTTATTGATTCCCGGCCTCTTTTTTTTTTTTTTTTTTTTTCTTTCTCCCTCATCTTTCGACTTTTTCAAAGCCTGGAGTTGTCTGCTCCTCCGCTGCCACAGAGACAAGGACACTTCAACCTCTACCCGAGCATCTTCACACCCCAGAGACTCCGCTTCCACCAACAGCTCAAACTTAAACTTATCAGAGATGGAGGGTCACATGGTGCTGTTTGCCCTGCTTCTGTGCATCACTACTGCAGCCTCTGGTAAGTACACCAACTAATATTCAGTCTTTTCAGTGTTTAGATCTTATGTTACTGGGTTTCATTTATTGAAAAGTGTATAACCTTAGACAACAGAACATTAGGCCACTGGATTGTGATCCTCCCGGGCATATTCCTGACAACCTAAAGTTCAAAAGCGGATATTAATCCTGTTCTGAGTTCGGACATAATCTATTTCTGTAGAGTTTTACTTGCTCTGGTGTTTTTTTTCTCACAAGCTAAATCAGCATTTTATAACAGGTCTGTAGACAGAGGTTATGTGCAAAATGGGTGTTGTGAAGTCTTGAATGATGGTTTATCCTTACAATAAGAGATTATATAGCGTACAATATTTTGATAGCGTAGGAAGACGATACAAGAGCTGTGTAACTCCAAACAGTATTATTAGTCATCTGGGAATGTGTTCGTGTAGTTAGAGTTAGAATATTTTATCGTAAGACTGCCCAGGCATAAGAAACAAGTAAACATGTGGGGTGCTTATATATTCAATGTGATCCTCCTCTGTTGGCCCCCCTCTGACACCCCCTCCACTGGTTGCCTGTGGCTGTCCATATCAAATTCAAACATGTAATCCCTACAAGGTGGCAAAGGGATCTGAAACTCTCCATGTGCCCTCAGGCCACAATCCAGCCTCACACCAGGGCTCTGCAGCGCTGCTTTGGGGTGTTAAGGTCTCGCTTCCCTGCAGCAATTTGCCATTTCGGTTGGCCACGTGGCTTTCAATTAATAAAACAATCCTAATTTATTTATTTTTTAAGAATGTATTATATTTTTATGCAATTATCTTCAGTATAATGTTCCGAATCTATCCAAATCCATATGAATCTGGTGGTAATATTTGACAGTTGTAGACAAACCCTCTGGCTAAATTGTGACATGTTAAAGCTATTTAGAAAACGAAAAAAAAAAAACTATATACAATCTCTGTTACAAGTTGCTTTTTGATAGCGGAGTGTGTATATGAAATACAATTCCCCTCAGACTGCTGTTATGTAATCCGGTTTTAACATGAACTGTCAGCTAAATAAGGTTGTCGGCAATCATTTTCCAATGATGAACTTGAAGGTGAAACAGACAGGTCGGTGCCAAATAACCTTTTTTCACACTCTGCGTCTGTAAATATACAGCAGAGAAAAAATAAACTGGCATTTCCAACTTTCTTTTTAAATAAGGCAAATTGGCCCTGGTAAGCATACATCACTGTCAAAATGTTGTGCCAGGAAAAACAAGCCTGTTCGCTGAATCTGCCCTCAGTGCTGACATACTGTATGACAAATCAAAATATTGCCACAAGTGCTAAACACCCCCTCAGCAGGGGTGCTGGTGGCAGGGATACAGAGGTATGTTTTGGCCAACTGGCAGACCTGCAGAGAGTTGACCCCATGTAGCTTCCACCGCAGGGGATCAGTCTCACTGTCTGTTGGTGGAGCTGTTTAGCTCGGCCTTAATTGCCTCTGTGACACATAGTCCTTAATTCGCTATCATTTTTTTCTTTCTCTCTTGTAAGATTCCATGGATTTTCTTTTTCTCTTATATATTTTTTCAGCTACAGCAGCTCTGGGAGACCCAGAGGGAGCTGTTGTCAGACAGCAGGGTACTCTGACCCTGTGTACTGAATGTTGAAGCATTATTCAACACATTGGTATGACACGTATGAGTTTCTCTGTCTCAGGCATTGTATATTTGTCATTATATTTGTTCAGTATTGTCATATTGATTTGTCATTTTCTCTTGACGTTGTCTCCTTGGCTTAGTATTGTGTTGTGTTTTTTTTTTTTTTTGTCGAACAAATGAAGCATCAGGTGTGACTCACTAAGAACAGTATATTACAGAGCAAATCAAATTTGCACATTCCTGGACTGAGCAAGGCAATGCGAAAAAAACAGCACCTATAGTGTATTATTCAGTGGGATTTGAGGTCGGTTTGTGTAATAGGATCTTCGCCAGCTGCAAGTCAATGTGGTAACACACACAATGGGGAAAGTTCCTCAAAAGAAGAAGTAAACACAACAAGTAAATCAAAAAATAGCCTGCAGCCTGCAACAAAACCCATGACACTCTTGGCCGGTTGCTGGCGACGGTATAGTGAGTTTTATTTCAGCTCAGTTTTGCTTTAGCTAACTTTTTTATACGTTTCAAACCTCTGTCAGCTCCTTGATATCAGGCTTATTAAATCATTTTGCGACGTCTGAGGCTTGGTGTTGATGTACAGCAGCTATTGCGCTCCCAGTTTAAGTAACCCGATCACTTCTTGGCCATATCCACTGTATATCTATCGATTTATAGATGCACAACCTTGCCAAGTGAACGAGTAAAGCCAGAGGGCAATGTCTAAGTCTGAGGCTGAGACTACATATAGTTACTTATCCACTTCATTTCCTGAAACTGAAAACTTTTAATTCTTTCTTAGAGTGCCCCCCTGGCCTTTGTTCTGTTGTCATGCATTTATTTATTTTTAAACAGACGTAGTGTGATGACTGGCCATTTGATGGGGGGGGATTGGTGTTGGTGTGCAGTTGTAATACTATCACATTTCCCGGCAGTAGTTTGTCAGTGATATGGTACCTCCAACACTGTTGCATATTTTTTAAATGTGAATGAACATTGTGGAGTTGTTCTAATACCAACCTATGGAAATATCAGTAATCTTGCAGCCCTATAATTTTGCAATTTAGCAAAACTTAAAGACTCTATATTTGATGGAAATTGCTGGATGGTTCCCCCAGCGATATCAGAGTAAAACTGTGGTCATGTGATAGTGATTAAGCCCATCCGATTCAACTCCTTAAGTTCCAACACTCATTTTCTGTCTGCATATCTAAAGCCACATGCAAAATAACCCAGACACAACTCTTAATTTTACCGTGCCACCTCCTGTTTTCATCGGCCCTGGATTACTTATAAAAGCAACGACTGCCTATCCCTTTCAAACGAGAAAATATCATCCTTACTTTCACTTTACACCTTAATTATTAAAGTTCCTTATATGCTGCGATCAGTCAGGCCTCTCTTTCTTGTCTGCAGTTTATCCAGTATCTGTGGATAGGCTTCTGTCAGGCTCCAATAAAACAGACAACATCACTCTGGTCTTAGTTTCACTGCACTGCCTCCCTGTGAGGTTAATTGTGTTTTAAAATGCTGTTTGTTTTGAAGGCCTTACATGGTCCAGCCTACGGGTTTATCTCTGAGCGCCTGTGGTGCCACGATTCGTCTAAATCCCTTTATTCATTTAACTGGGGTATTTCTTTGTGCCAAGATCATACTGGCGGTGTTGACTTTGCAATAGTGGAATTTATTCTCCCTCTATGTTTTGGTCAGAGTCCTTCCTTTTTAATTCTACCAGGCTTCTCACTGTATTGCCTGTTTTTTTCTTTTTTTGTTTGGACGTTACTCTTTTGTTAATCTTGTTTATTTCAGTATGTCCGTGCACTGTTACTGCAGCACTTTCTTGCGACTGTGTTGTTAAAAGGCATTCAATTAATGTATTTAATTTGCCGCCTTTCCTCATGAATGTGATAACATCTCTCTCAGTCTAAATACATTTTTACACACCTCTTAGAGGGTTACTGCAGGAGATTTAATATTTATATAATATTTATTATATATAAATTGGGGTGCAGATTAAAGAAGGATGGCCAACATCTGAGCAGCAGAGGTATTCTGACTTTTAGTTTGTTTTATGATTTAAAACTGCTACAAAAAAATGCCTGCGTTTCCCATAATGCAACTCGACGGTGTCTTCTGTCTCTGCCTGGTAAACACCCTTGTTTTACAAACTAAAAATACCCCTGATGACATCATCAGGGGTATTTCATTGTTTTCATAGTCTAATTAGTACTTCCCATGATGAGTTAACTGGTGAGGGTATTCAGTCAGTTTAGTGCTTTTTTAAATCCTAGAATTTTAACATGTATGTATTTTTCCTGCATTGCTAGGCTGATAAACCTTTTCAAAGGACATCAAGAAATGGACGTTTTCAGATCCTGTCTGCCTAGCTGCTTATTATGGGAGTTCTTTTTTTTTTTGATTTCTAGACCACTTCGTGATAACCGCTAGCACCACTAAGCTGGCTGTAACAGTTGGACACATAAACAATTATCTTTGCGTCTGACTGTAGTCTTTGTATTTAGTGATTTTAATCCTGTGTGTGCCCGGCGTTTCCTGGCTGGGAAGTAGTGTTTAAATAAGCTCCTTTCAGCAACAACTTTCCCAGTGGGAGCCAGGCATCAAGCATGTTAACTGGTCGACCTCCTGCTGCATTTGTGCCTACCCCAGAGTCTCCCTCCACGGGCTGAAGGAAAAGCACAAAAGTGATTAGCAAGCCGCTGGAAAAGGAGGGAAGGCCGTCTAAAAATGATTCATAAAGGGGGGAAAGGGAGCGAGACAGACAGACAGACAAACAGAGATAACAGAATTCATAAAGACTGATTCATGGAGACAGTAAGGGTGTGGGGGGTCAAATTTATGTGACTGTCAAATAGCAGATAAGTGGTTCAGAGGGAAGATGTAGGAAAAGGGAAGTAAATAGGGGATTAAAAAAAACACAGATAGGAAAAAGGACTAGACAGAGATAAAGACTGGGAGATATGGCGACCCACTTAAATGATTAGTTTGAAAAGTGAAAATAAAAGACTAAGTAAAGAGTAATTAGACAAAAGATGAAGACAATACCAAAAAAAACAACTAATTTGTTATTTGACAGAAATGGGGTGTCAGTGATTTTTAAAAAGAAAAAGGTTTTTCGGAAGGCAGGCTGTAGTAGAATAAGCCAAAAGCCAAAAAAAACGGGAAAAAAACCGTCATGTTAAAAATGGCGTTGAGAGTCTAAACAGTCCACTTCCCCTGTTTTACTGTAGTGAGCCAGCTCTGCCTGCAGTCAGACTGGGTGGCAGGGAGACGCGACCACTTGTCGCTGCCTCAGACCGATTTCAATCTCCTTCAATGTTATTCCCCTCCCAAATAACAATCCATTTCTGACTGCCTTGCTTTTCCTCTGTTTGAAAACAGAATGCAGAGTGACGGAGCCTCACTAACGCTTTGTTCCTCTCTTGTGTTCGTTCCCACATGTTTTTCCCCAGCTAACACTTGACTATTATCATGATGGTTTTAGCATGCAGTTTGGCATATATACTGTGTATATATAATAATATTATTATTATTACTACTACTACAGATTGCGGGATAAATCATATTTAACAGATTTTCTCCTTTTTTTTCTTTTTTTTCTATTATTTATTTATCAATCTGCAGCACACTCAGCTGCTCTTTTCTGTTATCTCCCTATTTTTCTTTTTGCTTTCTATAATCAGAAATATATTTTAGGATGCCCTTGCCAAGAGAGCACTCTGGTTTCTGTAAATTGTGTTAAACAGTGTCCTCTTGCTGAAAACTGGGGGTGTGATAACCTTTTCGTACGGTGTATGTAATATCTGGATTTGTACCTCCTATGTTCCATAATTGCATCCCTCTTATTCTAAATGGCACTGCAGCATTGCTTTAACTGTCAAGTCTACTTCTAAATAATTTAAGTACCAGAAGAGGTTAGAAATCTCTAATGTTCATCACTATAGATCATAATGACTTTTTGTTGTATATTGTCTGTATTTCTTCTGAACATCATCACTGTGTGACTACAAGGTCTTGCGCCCTGCGGCCCAATGCTTTTCATTATGCAGTTGCATGAGCACTGAATGGCTCATTAGTAGTGGCCGAGATAAACGCCTCGTCAGCATGGCGACCACTTATGCTCATATCAGCATGCCTACTGTCTGTGCAGATAAGGCATGTACTCTAGGTCTGTCTACTCATGGGCAACCCTGGGATCTGCACAAATGCAGGAAATGTACCTGGACAGAATTTGGAGGGGGAAACTCTTGGTGGGTCAACTAACTTACCTATGGCTCAAAGTAGGGAAGGCTTCCAATCTCTGGCAAAACAAGAAAGTATTTCACATCCTATGTCTTCCTCGCACTGAAACTTTATTCACCAGCGACTTTAATTAATGAGGGTACCTTTATGCTGGGAAGAATCGGACCCTTAATCTGTCCATGACAGAATAGCTATGAACAAAATGTTCTCCGCTAAAATGTCAGCTCGGATGCTTCATGTCATGTTTTTGCACAAACGAGGAACCTTTGATTTGAACTTTTCTCTTGGCCTTAAGAGAATTCTATTTCGTTACACACTCCAATATAGCATATTAATGGGATTTTATTGCACTAAGTAGTTGCCATTGTTCCTTCAGAAAACATGCTATGTTTCTCCATATACCCTCATTTCTAAAGTAGACAGTGCTGTGCAATGTGCGGTTGAGTGTTGTATAATGGCAGAACCTCTTGATTCAAGCACTGGGTGGGTAGTTTTCCTGTTGATTCAGGTGCCACACCGGTCAATCTGTATTTAAAGAGCTCAAATCGCTCTCTGATGTCCAACTGTGTGCGTGCAGTATGTGTGTATGTTTGATGTGGTGAGAGTATCCACGCTGGATTTTTCATTTTCTCATATTTCCGTGTTAGAAAGCGGACTATGTGACTCAAAGAAAAAGCCTTGAGACATCTGACAGATTATTTTAATCTTCTCATATACTGTAACTACAACAAATCTAACAGTCAAACTCGGGATACTTAATAATCTTCTCAGAGACGCTGGGGGGGAATAAAGTTACATTTGTCAAACAGCTCTCCCTAGTCCAGACACTTCCATTAGTTAAATAGTGAAATTGAAATAATAAACTTGAAGCTGTCTCAAATCTCTATGAAACACCTTTTATGTGCTTAGAGGCCCCATTGTTTTTTTTGGTGACTATAAATTTAAATATTTATTTGCGCATGTAATTGTGGTCTTGGAACTACAAAGGAAAATATACAATTTTGTCTTTCTGTACCGATCATATTAAAATAAATAGGCGCTGTATATTGCACTTTCGAGGTTTGTCGTTGGTTTTCTTTCGACTACACTTGGATCATGGATTGTACTTTTAACTTCACTCACTTTACATTTGTTTAATAAATAACAGAGCCTTCATTACTATGCCATCCTCGTATCGGAAAGCATTAATATTTACTGGCGAAAATCAGTCAAGAAAAACGAGCTAATCTCTGTTGGTTCTCCACGAAGCATATGTTGTGCAAAGCTACATCAATCTTGAATGATTGGGAGCAACCACTGTGCAATGAATCTCTAAAGCTTCAATCTGCTTTGGGTGCACGCAGTTAGCATGAAACTTTCTAAATTAGTCTGTCTATCTACCAATTAACACTCAGATGATTAATTGTGTTTTGCTAGTGCTTTTTCAGTGTATGCTGGGAAAAACTAGCCATACAGTTGAATGGGAAAAGATGCACTTTACAGAGTAACTGATGGTGTCTGGAATATAACAAATCACCTGAGAGTATATCTGAGCATCAACATAAATATGATGGCATATTTTTCATGCCTGAAGCTGCTCCTTGCTTGCTTGCTTGCAATGAACCACGATCAACTGTATCTGCATCAAATAATATGGAATGACTTACTAGCAGCAGACAGGACATAAAGTTAGTGAGGGAACAATGGAGGAAGTGAGCCATAGACCTTCCATACGCCACTGTTGGACTTGTTGTTCCGCCGGCTTCCTACAACGATGAGACGACGCACAAATGGCTCCCAGAGGTGTAAACAGAGCTAGTGTGAAGACAGTCTGTCTCCAGACCCGCTATCACATCCTTAGTTCCTCTCCAGCAAGCATTAGACGCAGGACTTGGCCCACAGGAACACACAAAAAGCCTAAAGCCATTAAATTGACTAGACTAATCAGCGCATTTTTCTGGATAGAATTTAGGAGAGGGAGGTGAGATGGTCAGGAAGCTTGTGTGTTGTATGGAGTGTGTAATGTGTAGTATGCAGGGGTGAGAGGCCAGGGGACAGTGCAGGCCCCTGCAGAGCACTGATAAGGGCTTGTTTACCTTCCTGTGGATGGTCAGGCCTCAATCTGCAGTTGCGGAAGCGCCGTGCGTGCGTGTGTGTGCATGTGTGTGTAGTCCAGAGAGAGACTTGAGCCAGCCTTGAAGCCCCCCGTTCCCTCTCCGACTCACTCTGATGGCACCATTGACCCCTCCCTCCCCCTTTCCCATCATGACTCTGTCGCTGGACGCAAACCGTTTACTTTCCCAAGGGACCAAGGAAGACAGTTGGTCTTCACGTTGTCTGCTGTCAGGGCCCCCCCCCCCCCACCCCCACCCTTCTTTCTTTCAAATG
The DNA here is from genome assembly GCA_943590825.1 of Bovichtus diacanthus. NCBI lineage: Eukaryota > Metazoa > Chordata > Actinopteri > Perciformes > Bovichtidae > Bovichtus > Bovichtus diacanthus. Next base: position 8,816,258 of record CALSBV010010773.1, read on the forward strand.
CAGCCATGCACTGTAGCTTCAAGTTCTATAAGTGTTCCTTTTGCATCTTAACTCTAGGCAAGTAGCTGATGCTTTTTTTCACAGTGACTTACAATGAGGGGAGGCATGAAAGACAGGGCATGAAATCAAGTCTGCCTGCTTGCTAACCCGAGGTGAGTGAGAAGGCAGCTTGTTATTTGAGCCGCGGGTACTCAATGCCTTGAATCTAAATCAACATTTAGCTGAGGTGTGATAGAATATTTAAAATGCAGGGCCTCTTCACTGCCTGTCAGTACCCTGCAATGTCGACACATCACAGATGCTCAAAGTTGAGGCAGTAGAGATCTTTAATTTACTGGCAGAAGTAGCCAGCTAACAGAAACAGCACTGGCGGTAGTACTAACAACAAATCTTGCCACAATTTCCACCAAATCCACTATTTTCAAGTATGCTGTATATATCGAAAAACACTATAAATGTAAAAAAACATAACCTCAGTAAATGACAGCAAAAATCTGTTGGTTCAACATTTATCTGAATCATTCAAATCAACTGTCTTGGTATTGGCATTTTAAGACGTTTATTGAAGAAATAGCCGCTTTCCAAGAAGTGACTGTGTTGGCAGGTTGCTAATCTTCTCTCTGGTTATAACCCCTATTGCAATAGTTCAATTTAGTTAAGGTCATTTTTATTTCCGTTGACCAAAGAGATGCTGACACATGTTTAGAACAAGAAGTGATAATCTATTTAGTCAGATGCAGTAACAGTGAAAAGGGAACTGTGCGTTTTGTGCAGTTCCCGACACTCGGGAGCCACAGTGTACCCTTTCCAGGACATATGACGTGACTTCTTAATCATGTGCTTCTTTTTTTTTTTTTTTCCCACACATGCCTTGCTTGTATTATGAATTAGTGCTCATGTAAATGAATGGAGCAGGAACAATTTCATCTCCTCGCTTGAGGCGTTCTGCCATCACAACACTCTCAGCAACTCTAGGTTCTGCACTTGCAGCTCTCCAATTTTCTCTCTACTCACAGTAAGAGAAAACTCATTTCCAGTTTGGTTGGATGGGTTGAAACGGATAATTTTTTTCATCATAATGTTAACGTAGTGTGTGACAATGCAGTGAATGCTACCCTAAAGTTGGATTATGAGCTCTTAGCATAGAGTAATGCTTGTGGGCTGGAGCCATGAGTGCTCTGCTTACATATCCTACAATGCCTATTTGGCCTTGCTAATGCCTCGCATTACGAAAATGCATTTCCTGGAGCGTTTGTAGCAATATAATGTCTTTTGGTCCACCCAACTTTGAAATACACATGTTCTTTTTTTTTTAAATCACCAACGTTAACCAAGTTATAGCTGATGAAGTATAACTGAAACTGACAATGTAAAGCGACCTGATGCAATGCAGCATGTCGAGCTAAACTTAAAGTATGCCAATAGACAGTTGGAAGCAGAACATAGTTAATGTCAAGCTGATACTGAGATGCCCTAAAATGGTGCTGCCTTAATGGTACTATGCACGATTGGGCACATGGAAAACGGATGTTTTTGATTTAGTGAACTAGTCTCCTATCTTTTTCTGGAATGGCCTGGAGGTTAGGAAAGAAAGAGCAGATAGACCCTGGACATGTGAAGTAACCAGATGGGAGTTTTTGTTCTCCTTGTTAGTTGTGGCTCCAGGGTGCTGCAGACAACCAGGAGAATGCTGAGGGCAGAAGGGCAGTAAGTTATTCATCACTCACAGATATTGGCACAGTCGAACACAACTTGATTTCCCCAAAAGCTGCTGCACTAACAGCAAACTGGCCTTCATCGATTTTGGCTGCACACTTGTTAATTTTATAAGCATTCAAGCAGTTTGCTATGATGTGTTTTAATATGATTCCAGTTAAATAAAAGTGCCTATTAAGTCTGGAATTTGGCCATATAGTGTTGTTAATATGGTAATTGTCAGTAGTCTACTCGGGCATGAAATTCCTTGATACCTGTTTAATTGAAATTTCATGAGAAGAATTAAAGCAAACAAATGTGATTATAAGCACTTTTCATTTTCTTTCCTCCTTTATGTTCCCTAATGTTTTCTACTCGCATCTCCCCCTCATACCTAACATCTAAATGGAAATCATCAGCATCCATAAACATGTCCTCTCATGGAATGGGAAATGGGGGGGGGGGGGGAGGGGACTGATATAAGTAGATGAAGAGGACAGGGAATGGAATGGTTCTTCTATACCTCATTTACCAGCAAACCGCTTAGCGAGGCCATTGGCATTTCCGGGGTCAAGAGGGCAAAATGAATGTTCTTCATATCCTATGGTGACTCGTAAAAGGGAGACCAGTGACGCACGCACGCACGCACACACACACACACACACACACACACACACACACGCACTAAGACACTCACACACACTCACACACTCACACACTAAGACACACGCAGGCACACAGTCTTGTGCAGTCAGTGTGATTTATACCAAGACCTCCTGGGCGACAGTCATGGGCCGTTGACTCTGTCACAGCAGAACAAGAGAGAAATAACTTTATGGATGTGGATATTGAGCAACAGACATTAACACTGAGGGCCAGAATAACAGGAAACCAGCCTTGACCTCTGGGGTGAGGGAGGGAAAGAGAGACGGCAAGGGAGCATGGATGGCTCTCCATCTTGATTTGCTTGGAAAGCTGCAGTCCAAAGCTGAGCTGACTAAGAAACAGAAGATGTTGTTCCAGGAATGATGCCCCCTTACATCCCCTGATTAGTTTCAAATATCTCCTTGATTTGAGCAAAAAATACTACTAAATTACAGTGGTACGATGTTATACCCCCTCAGAAAAGAGGAAAAAATAAAATTTGAATGGGAGACAAACAAAAGACGTGTCATTTCTAACATAAGAAGCATCTCAGATATTGTGTGTGTGACAAGCTAATTCAAAAAAAAATGACATAACTGTGATCAAATTGAAATAATATCTCATCAGCTGCTCTTTTTCCATCAGTGGGTGAGAGATGTTACGAACAAATTAATGGATTGAACAAATGACTAAGAGCTATACCAACCCGATTTTCATTGTGGGACCAACAAAACCAGGAGAAAGAGCTGATTATGTAACATGTTCTAGCTCTCGCTTTTCTTGCTGTGTTTCATTGCATTCATTACTTTCTATCATTTCATCTCTATCTGTGTCCATTCTCCTCCACTGCTAGGGATGACATTGCTGCAACCAGGGTCTTTGATTCGTTCTGTTTCTAAATAAGGCACTTCCTGTTGACCTTCCAAACTTTGCAATTTCCTTTTAACCCCCTCCTCTCGGTTCCCCTTTTTTTTCTCATCTCACTTATTTAACTCCACGTCTCCTCTCTGAGGGATTGTGGCCTGCTGACTAGACAGACAAAATACATCATAAAAGTCATTGGAGCGGTATATCATGCCGCATTTGCTGACTAAATTAGTTGTTTCTGTTATGATATCCGTCTTGCTCGCTTATATGCATCAGTACCAGATGTTTTGGGGGTGATTGAGGCATGCATAGTGGATGCTTGGGCATGTATTGCTTGTATTCATCTTACTGTAGATGTGCTTATCTAATGCCATGTTTCCACTGCATGGTACGGCTCTACTTGACTGACTTTTGGTACAAGGTGCTTTTTCTTGAATTAATTTTCTACCGTAGATAGTAGCCCCCTCAGTGTAGGCGGGATGCTCAGCTGATCGCAGAGTAACGTCGCAAGAAACTGCCATGACATCATCTTCAACGGGACACTCTCTGAATCCTTTCATCGGCAACCAAACAAAGGAACGTCTGCATTTCGTCAATTGTACGTCGTAATGTACGGTGTAGTTTTGCGGGCTGCCATTTAAAAAAAATAATGCTTAAACCCAGGACAGAGTAGTTTTGACTCCAAATCCAAAGAGAGCCCACTCCATAGTGAAGATGGGTAGCTTTAAGGCTTTGCCTTAAAAGAGAAATCCACATAAGAGACTATGTCCGCCTTCATGGTGACCACCACTCGACTCCCATAATGCCCCAGTGAGACCCTTTCATCTCAAAAAATCCTTTGATTTTCACGAATTGACCCTAATTTTCAAATAAACCTTCCATTTTGAAAAGAGAAACACATTTTTCAAAAAAACTAATTTTGGAAAAATTACCTTAACTTTCAAAAAATTATCTCAATTTAATTTAAAAAAAAAAAAAAAAAATTATATATAATTATATAAATTATAAATTATATTTATTATATAATAATAATAATAAAATTATTCGATTTTGAAAAAATGACCAACTTTTTATAAAAACTTTTGATTATTGAAAAATGAGACTTCAATTTTCAAAAAAACCTTCCATTTCAACAAAAATTGATTTTCAAAAGAAAATAATGTTTCCACAAATTTACATGAATATATGAACCTGTGTATTAATTGAATAGCTTAGTATTGAATGCACAATAACAGGGTAGCTATGTTTATACGTGGCACTAGGCCCAGTTTAATATAAAACACAATTTTTTACAATACATATAGTAGGGGGTCCCTGCTCCATCTCTCCATCAGTTTGGGGGTCCTTGGCCTGAAAAACCTTGAAGACCCCTGGTATACAGTGTTTTCTCCACTGTTTCCCTTCAGGAAAGAGGAAGTTTGCTGGAGAATATTTTGTTCCTGTCAACTTTAGACAGGTCGGAGTGAGCATGTGCACGCACATATTCACTTAGAATCTAACACAATAGAACACACACACACAGCCCAGGTCAAACGCCAGGCATTTATACCCAACCTCATCCATGACCGCACAGCCTCGGCTCGATTAATTCAGCCTCCAGAGACACGGATCCCCAGGTTAAACAGCAGGCTCATAGCAGAGAGTGGAGTGAGCAGGCTTGATGAATGACTGCAGCCCGGTATCCTGACACACCTGATAAACGTGAACCAGCAGATTCGTTTTTAAACAATGTAGTCCTACCCTCACATTTAACATCCATACTCTGAGACCAGAGAAAAGCTTTCAGAATGACTAATAACAAATTTAGCCTCTTTCAGACAAGGAATCTGTAACATTTCTGGATCCATCTATCTTTTAAATAATGGCCTTCAGTCATGTGCTGTTCATGTCCAAAAATGACAGGATCGTTGTGGATTGAGTTGTAATCTACTTGGCATTTGACACACAAGGCTAGATAATGCCGGAATTTGCGTATTAATGTTGGAAGCAAGAGGTTATTTAGTGGAACTTGATTATATGCTGCTGACACTGCTTAACCATTTGTACTTGATTGCTTTCAGCCTCAAGTCGGACGTGTGATCCAACGGAGGTTAATGACGACCCATGGGTGTACGTGAGTGAGGAACTAATTGGCTGTTGGACCAGCTTCATCGGAGAGGACAAGGCAGAGGTTCACATCCTTAACCTGAACTTTTCTGCCACGGTAAGCATGTCAAGGTTATACAAATGAGATGCTGAGGAACTACGGCTAATTATGTATAAAAAAAAAATTTAAAAAAAGAGAAGTAGAACAACCTGCTCGACACTGAGTAAAATGTTGGACTCTATGCGAGTGAAATAGCAATATCATAATGGAAAATATAATCTTAACTTGTATAGTAGCAGTACAATTCAGCAGGCAAACGAAAGCTGCTCAGTAGACCAGAGGAAAATTGCAAAGCTGAACTGCAAGAGAACAAAGAAAGTGAAATGCGACACAATCAGCACTATAGCTATCTGTCAAGCTGACAACCCAGCTTACTTCTCATGGAAATCCAATACCGTGGCCCGTCATGGCATGGGTATGTTATCATCCGCTAATTAATCATCCTTTGCAGTGGACAGTACAATATGTCATGTCCAGCCACACCTAAAAGGAAAAAGCAGTGTGCTGGTCCATGCATTGCACACATTTTACGCCTCTCAGATAATAAAAAAAAGGTCAATCATTGTTACAAACACAGGGAATGAGTTTAAATTCACAGTGGTAAAAGCGATTTAGCAACTTTGTCATGGCTTTCACTTGAATGGAACAAAGCCATCGTTCAGTCAAAATGTCTGCGGTGGAAAAGGCATTAAAAAGCTGGTTTGCTAAGACAACATGGATGACCTGGCAGAGATTGACAGATGGCTCCCCTCTGTATAAACTGATACTACTTGCAAACAAGCAGCAGCTGGATAGGCAGGGGAGTGAGGCAGGACAACACTTATGGCTGGCAGGCAGAAGAAGAATGGCAGATTTAGAATGAGAGGTTAGTGTATACAACACAGAGATTAATTGGAGAAGCTAGAGTCAGAAGAAACGAGAAGGAAGGGCAAAGTAACTGAACTCTATCTATCTATATATATATATATATATATATATATATATAATGTGATATTGTTGGTATACTGCATGTTGAAAAAATGTACAAAGCCTTTTTGGCTCCCGAGGCAGCTGTGCAAAATCAAATTTCGCCTCAAAATCTGATACATTGCCTCAAGTGATGTCACTTGATTCAGCTTAAGTTAGGACTGAAGACTACAGGTACAAATATATGTATGGAGTTAAAAAAAAAAGTTTACCAGACTTCTGTACCTAGCTCCTTATCTCTGCTTGAGGTTACAGTAGCCGCTGCTAATAAAACACGCAAAAATCCGTCTGAACTGTCGACGGTCGAGTTGCATGGTTGGTAGGCTATTGTAGACCCAGAGTTTTACAGGGAAGAAGAATGTGTGAGGATATCTATGGTTCTGCTGCATCAATTTTTGATCTTTTTCTTTTATTATAAAAACTCTATCTAGAGTCTGACAATGTTATACAGGTGCTATGCTAAATCGGTTCTCTTTTAGCTTTATTTTGGTTCATATTATTGCTGTACATTCAATATAGTTGTACAAAATCTAACTCTATACATAAATAAACCCAAAAAAAACCTTTCTTCCCACACTGTAACATGTAAACACGCACACTCCTTCTCCCACTTTTATCAGCCAAATAACTCGCAAACCCTTAACAGATGCCAGACATAACGGAAAGATAGGGTTCCCCAAAAGCCAGTTTCTTTTTCTTTTTACACTAAACAGACTTCACTGACAACCCAGCTCTGCAAGTCTGGCTGGGTTTTCAAATAATTCCTTTTTCAGTTAAACAATCACACACCATAATTGCAGATAGTGTGTTGTGACATGTTGATCGTACAACTTCTGGCTTTAGCGAATGACACCGGAAAGAAACTCCAGAAAAGTTTTAATCTATATGTTGTTATTGCTGTGCCAAACTCCATTTTTCACTGTCCACCATTGTCGGTCAGCTCACATTAGTCATTTCTTTATCAGTGTGCTCTGTTTGTTTGCTTCTTCTGTTTGTTCTCACTTATGTAATACTTTCACATAACTTGTGTTCAGCAACGGCTGCTTATTTATTGTCTCTTTTTATTTTTCACTCTGCTGGCCATTCTTTCTCATTTGGTGGGGAATGTGAGGAGGGAAGCAGATACACTAAGGTCCAACTAAGGCACCATCACAGGATGGTACAATACTATGTCTGCCTGAATTCATCACCTCTATAAAATTAATAAAAGCACTCAAGGTCCTTTCAGTCAGTTGCTTCTAGGAAAGCTATAGAGAATCATTTTGTATTTTTTCTCTTAAGGGAAACCTAAGATATGCTGATTTATAAAGTATAAGTGCTTTTCTTTCAGAATGAATTATCTTGGATTTGACGTTTTAGTTTTTATGTTACACAAAGACACAAATGTACATTTTTTTATGCAGCTGGTTGGCCTCATATATGCACAGGTCTGTAAGAGATTTGTTTCCTTTTCTTAGTTTTGACTTTGAGTAAGTGTGCTGACATTGTGCAAGCAGATGACAGTCTTTGCCTCAAAGACTAGGTTATTGTCTTAAATGTTGTTGAACTATTTTTCCAAGTCTTTAGTCTCATTTAATGAACTGCACTGTTACAACATATTTAATGGACTGGAAATCAGAAGAAAAAAGCAGTTTGATGACAAAACAGATTTAAAGTATATTAGGAGGGAACTGCTTCTCTCGGGCATCTTTCAAGGCCTGAAGAGTAAACCCAGAAACATTACGTTGAGTGGGAGAATAAGGAAAGACACATTTCATTGCAGAATGTTAGGTTATACAAATAATGGTGTAGGTCTTCTTACAACATAATATAAATTGCTGTGGGGTTTGTGGGAGTTCACAAAAGGAATTTTGGCTCAGGTTCTGTGTGATGCAATGGACTGTTTGCATATCCTGTTCTCTTGTGGGACTACCAGTGGACGTTTTAACGAAGAAAGAAGAAAGCAGATCTACTAACACAGGCCCCGTATCTGCTCTCCACTTCCTGTTTAGAACAGATTTTTCGTGTAAACACAGAGGAAGGGGAACGTCTTCATCTCTTGCCAAACTGTCCAGTCAGATGGGAGGTTTGCCCTTGCCTCCCCCTTTCTTTGTCCTTTCAATATTCTTATCACCTTCTTTCCCATCTCTTTTGTGTTTCATACTGATTTATAACCTGCCAGAGACAGTTGACTCTCACAGTTTGACCGCACAGAGAATTATAGAGGGGCGCATTGAGGGGCTGCATAAGCCAGGAGAATTCATAGGGAGGAGCTGCTTGCACAGGGCCCATTGATGTCACACAGTGGCTTTTGGGTAGTCGGGGTCTTGGCACAAGGCCGAGACTACACCAACGGAGCCAATTCAAGTTAAGGGAGTGAGCCAAAAGAATAACTGGAAACTGCATCAGCAGAGGCCCTTCAAAAAATGCACTCGAAAAGAAAAAAAAAATTTCTGAAAAGGCAAACAATTGTATCTTGAAAGCGCAGGAAGAAAAGTAGAAAGGTGAGCGATCAGGGTCAGCAACAGTCATGATTCAGAGTTCAAAATGAAAGAATGAAAGTCACAAAAGGATGAAGGGGGGTGGGGAGTAGACGGAGAGACAATGAAGCTCATTAGAAAGGAGTATTTAAGGAAAGCACGCCTGAGTTATCTCTGTATGAAGCACAATGAACTCCACAGGAAATGCCAGTCATTCGTTTACTGTATGTACGTGCCACACGTTTCAGGTTTGAAAAAGGTGGCATTTCTGGGAAGACCTTGTGAGTCTCTGACTCTATCTGTGGTATGAAGTTGGGACTCGTGTTCTAATAACTCGGTCCCTCTTGTGGTCCTTCTGTCTTCAGGACAATTCACGCTATATTCGTTTTATGATTAAAAAGAATTGCACTGAAGATGGAAAGCAAGTGTCTTATCAAAATGTTAAAACACCAAAAGCAACAACAACAAGCAAGGAAACCAATTACCCTGACTCCTGGTTCATTCAGTAACAAATGTCACCACGTTTTCACCTGGGAATGCTGTGCCCCCTTTGGCCTATTCTTATTTAAAGAAGAGACTGAACACATTTATAAGGTGCAACAGCCATACAAAACCCACTCTGCACAAGACATTGGTGATATAGCGTGTGTGTATGATGACCGGTCCCTCTATCATTGCACTTTGCCGTGCGAGCCTCTCTTTCAAATGCATCTGTGTTTTGCTCATAGGCAATTTGTTGATGGTCTCCTCAGACCTCATTTGTGCTGTGCGGGCTCTGAACATTTCAATAGCTCAAGCCTGAGCTCATCACAATTCTCTTGAATCAAGCCCTGGCAACATCAGGTAGCAAGTAAATTAATTTAATATTAGGGAATTCACACTGTTTCCCACAGTATGTTCATTGTCTCCCCAGCAGGCCGAGCTCTGAAAACAATCTACCTTCCAAAAAAAAAAAAAAAAACAGGATAAAGTATTCGGTGTGAAAAGGCATCACAGATGGATGAAAGCAGAACTTTATATTTATGAATGTTAATTTACCACAAAAGCCTCACAGTGGAGAGATATTTCCAAGCGTTTTTAAAGCTGCTGTTAATTTCTAATGCATTGAGTCATAAAATTCAACAGATTTCAAATCCAGGACTCTTTCACTTCTCCAAATCCAATTATCTCGGGACCATAACAGAAGTAAAAGTAATTAGGACTAGGATTTATTGGAATTAAGTCAGTCTTGGAAAAAATCCCTCTAAACTCACTTATTATTCAACAGTGAAAAGGTTTACTCACCACTACTTACATCCATTAAACACAGCGGTACCAGCTTTACCCTATGCACATGTGGAGCATGGTAATTACGGCTGATTCATAGAGTGACTATGGTGGTGATTAGCAAATCATTTCACCATTGTGTTACCCTCAGCTGAAAATATGGCTAATGAGGTATTACTTTATGTGTTGAATTATGTTAATGAGTGTTATATATACAGTATGTAACTAGCACCAAGATCAGCCACATGGTGGGAGGATATACTGGGTTTCAAGATATAAGAAATACATAAATTGATAAGGAGACTACTGTACCTAAAATAATTCTGACACCGTATGTATTTTTATTAATGTTAAAGCAAGGTTGTACTATTTTTTTTTTTTTTTTTTTTTTTTTTTTTTAATCATTACTCCAGCGTACTTTCACACTGTCCTGCACAGTTTTAATGCCACAAAGATACAAAACATAAATATATATACAATTCAGCTCATGCACATCGGGTAAGTAATTAATTTTGATAGCTTTTGACTTTTTTTATTCCTTGTTAACTTGCACTGGATGGAGATGTATTAATAGAACCCAGCTGCATTACCTCATTAATGCCTGTGTCAACACGGAGGCAGACGGCAAAGACAGCTTCCTGTCTGTCTACAAGCCCTCCTCTATTGACTGGCACTGCTTTTTCTGGAGAGATGCATGTGTTGACATTTTATAGTTGCAAAAAACAAGGATAATTGTCACATCCCCCACAATAGTAATATGGTAGAAAGGGAATCAAACCTAGGATTAAACTGCAGTTGGAACTATTTTTAAGCTTTGTGCCGCAAGCAAAATCTCTCTCCACTCCGTCAACTTGAGGTCTGTTCATTTAGTGACACTTCATGCCAGATAGGGAGGTTTGCAAATTGGGGAGTAGCTACAGTATATCTTCTTTAATACTGAAAACAAATGCTGGATTGAAGTCAGCATATTGGCAGATTTTCATTCTGTGCGAAAAGGTCATGATACTTACTGTTCATTTGGATTGTGATATTTGCCTCAGAGTTTTCTAAAATGCTCATACATCAGGTCACTCTGCACAAGAATGCTTTAATCACTGTCTCCAATACGGCGCTGATAAATGTATCCCTACACTGGGCTGTATGACAACACCGTAAACGGTTATGTAATAGGAGGCATTGTTGGAAGTAAAAGTCGTACTGGCAACATTTCATGAAGTTTATTTAGCTTTTTGATTTTACTTCTTTGTTTGAATAACACAGCACACACTCAGCATGGCACACTTACCAAAAGAAACTCATTATAAGCAGCGCAGTAGTTCCCATATGGATGACTTCACAGTGTGAGTGAATATTTATGCCACTTGATTTCTTTGTTTTCCTAATCAGTCCCAGTGTTCCACCTGGAGATTCACACCACTGCCAAACTTTTTCTGCCTGCAACACAACGATGAAGTCCAAAGTCTTTGGCTTTAACACAGAATTAGCAGTTGATACCTCAATATCATGCTATAGCAGCTCTGCATTTACAGATAAATAAGTGACACTGTAAACATTTACATGTACAGTTTAAAGTACATTTGGGTTATTTGTATAATAACTGAGTTGGAATATGTCATTTTTCAATTTTTTTCTTCTGATGCAAGGGAACATTTCTAGTTTATTGTTTTCTTTTCTTCAGGATGCGAAGATGTTCTCTTTCCAGATGAACAGCACCAACCCACTGAAACTCATCCTCAAATCGACAGACACGGTTTACGTCCTATACGACCTCAACCCCAACGTTAACACTTACGTGAGTAACTTCTCTTTGTTTTGCCACATCAACGTTAAGTTGATAAAGCTCACACCTCAAATATTGCCTGGGTGCAGTGAGGCTGGATATGTGCGGAGCTCTTTTTGTGAAGGGTTGCTAGTGATATAAGAGCTCGTCTAACAAGTACTAACTAATCACGAATTAAGTGTAAGTGGTTATTTTTTCAGTGCTGTATCATTTTTTCGAATGTATCCAGATGTATTTAGCTTCTGTCTAGTGCCAGATGTTTTGAATACAGTCAAACTGCCACAGCTGTGCAGCTCTGGAGAGAGCAGCTGAAGAGAGAGACAATGAACCATGTCGGTTTTCCATTGATATTCCCCAGTTGCTGCTCTGCACGAGGCAGTTTGTGTTTTTGAGCTTTTATTATCCACACTATAAATCTGTAAGAGAAGCTTTAGAGTGGCCAGCAACAAGAGGGGCTGATGGCATCGGCTGTAAAATTAATGTTCCTATAAAATTGGAGATTCCGACTTTTACACACTGTGGCGAGGAAACAACTTTTATTCAGCTGCTGGAGTGCCTAATTATATAGAGGAATAATACTGTTATGAGGAAAATTGTTATAGAGGTTGTTACAGTTTGGTGTTTGTAGTGTAACTATTTTGGTATTCAATTTGGCATTGGTGATGAAGCTAATGAGGTGAATCGAACAGAACAATGTTTTTACTGAAACAAACCACTGATGCCTCCCATTTGGTTTTGACAGAAAAGTCTTCGTAGGATATGTCTTTTATCACTTAAATAAATAACCAGTTTTTAAGTGGACATTATATTAAAAAGGACTGAGGTGTCCAAATAAATAAGATTCACTGATTCTGTGTATGTTACTGATAAAAGACCTCATTTATTAATGTTAAACATTGATTAGTTTCAGTTGTAGTCGAGACGTCGAACCTTATTCTCATTGAATGTTTTAATAACTTTGATTAAACCAATATTTAAACTATTAAGCGCCTACAGTTGTTAAATAACCCAACTACATATCATTTCTAGGTTCTATACGTTACATTATTGCGGAACATTTTCCAAATATTGTCAGTCTGTGTTGTAAGCCGTTTCAGCCTCCTGTGGTATTTCGTTGCACCAACTCAATATTACACATATTGGTTTCAGTTTGCTTTGTCAAAGTTGTGCTTTTTTACACTGATCAATATGTTTTTCCTACCTTAGAGACAGCCACTGGTGACGGTTGATATTAGTACAGCATGAAAGTTCATTTGAAACTTATTTTGAGAGGAAGAATCACAATAAACATTTTATTTCTTCCCACAAACGGACATTTATTTCGGATTGTTTGAAAAATGTTGCTTTGGGACTACTTAAGATTTGACGGCCGGCTGCCAAACACTGACGTTTAAAACATAAGAAGCTCCTGCATTCACATTGTTTCCATCATGACGCTGTAGCTGGTTGTTTGTCTTCCATGTTTTGCACTCATGAGTGCTCATGAGTGCAAATCTGTTTGGCAGCTGACTCTCATGTTAGCGTCTTCCTCCTGCACATGAATGCATCACTTGTCAAAAACCATCTCTTTAACCGCTTCAACACACAAAAAATGTTTTCAAGCTGACAAAAAGATAAACATGATTTAATGTCTACTGTTTTTACAACCTATATGTCAATGCACTTTCATACTGACATGAAATAAAACTACTGGTATACACGCAAAGTAAAAACAAAAAGCTATTTTATGCTTGAAAAATGGTCAGTGCTATTATACATTATGGGCAGATGCACATGCAAGCAAACTAATACTAATAATAATAATTCAAAAAAAACATTTTTAAATAAAAATAAATAAATAAATAAATAAATAAAAAATCTGAGCTGACCAATCACACTGATGAAATATTCACAGGAATGTCACGACTGACATGCGGACAGCAGGGTGATACCGCATCCTGTAGCATATCCTGTCGAGAGCCTGGACAACATTGCCTGTGACGACAGGATGTTTTCGTGGGATGAGCAGTATCACTGGGGGATAATAGTGTTTTACTGCAGACTGCAGTGTAAGAGAAATGGCATCTGTTATGCGTCTGAGAAAGTACGTCACCAGCTTGACAGCTTGGCTCAGTGTCACATTCACAGCTCTTGTTAGCCTTCAAAAACAAGCCTGAATAAACAGGCTTGTTTTTAAAAAAAAAAAAAAAAAAAAAAAAAAAAAAAAACACGGAGACAGCAAGATTTTTGACTGTAAAGTCTTATGAGTGTTCATACTTTTTTAGTTAGTTGCAAAATCAGTTTTTCCACTGTTTCACACATTAGGCAGTATAATATACTTACTTATGATATACTTATAATGCATCACCTTTTACAAAAGACTAAGGTTATTGATCAGGTGAGAAGATGTGGCCTAGCATCTAAAACTCGTACATCCATCCCAAGGCAGACTGATGGCGAAGCAGTATCATCAGTACTTTCTGTAATATCCTGTAGACACAGATGTGATTTTCTCTCAAAACATCTTTGAGTTCCTTGAACTTTACTGTGAGCCTGCAGAATATCAAACCGATTTCACAGAGACTAATCTCAGTAAAATTCCAGTGTAATCATTAAAATGTTTACCACCGTTATTTCCCTTTTTTTCTTCCTGTCCTCTGCCCGGTTCTATCGTGACTGGTTTTCCCTCTTTTTATTTCTGTAGTTTTCCCTTCACGCTATTTTTGATTTTGCGTCAATCAAATATTCATGTAGAAAGACCAATGACTCCCTTAGGCTTACTTGGCTTTCACCATTTGTTTCTGTCTGGCTTTGTGACGCAAGGACACACACACACACACACACACACACTAGACAGGCCAGGAGAGAGGTTTTCATTATTTAAACAAGCATACTCACGCTTGATAAACATTAACAGGCTGATTTGCAGAAAATGCAGTCCTTTCTAAAATGACCCAGCACACATGATGGTATGAGCTAAATAAATGTGTTGCTTTGTCCAAATATCCATCTGCACGGATACTCAAAAATGAATAAATGAAGTACAAAGCACATTAAAACATGAAATAAAATGGTGTCCTATTATACTGCATTGAAAAAAATACAATTCTTTAAAATGATGGTAGACTATCTCATTAAACTGTAAAGTTTCCTTTATCAAAATGAGCTGTTATTGAGTGTCAGTGAGCATGAAGCATCAATAAGCATGACTTATACAGCACTTTAATTTTCACTTAGGCCTTTGGTCTGCTGAAGAAGAGATTATAAATATGTTTCAGGGCTTGCAAAATAAAATTGGAGCACATGTTATCTTTCTTGAATTTTTATTTATTGAGCACTTTTTTTTTTTACATACTGTAGGTGTAACTGTCTGCAAGCTTAATGTAGACACATCTCCACTGTATTCTCAAAGCCCTCCCTGCCTCCTTATTCATGAAAAGCTTAACGTAAACTCCATTATTTCCCATTGGCCCAGACGAGGAAACAGCAGAGTCTGGTCGATGCGATGGATGTATATATTTATACCTTGTATGGAGCCAGATTCCAGCCGACTGTGGTGACGCACAAAGCTAAAAAAGGTCCCATTTCCTGGCCCCACTCAGGAAGCAAAGGAAAGACCATGGCTCCAACAGGGTTGTGCAACTGTGCTCGTGGACACTTAACCATAATAAACATTTCTTTTTAA
The DNA here is from genome assembly GCA_943590825.1 of Bovichtus diacanthus. Classification (NCBI taxonomy): domain Eukaryota; kingdom Metazoa; phylum Chordata; class Actinopteri; order Perciformes; family Bovichtidae; genus Bovichtus; species Bovichtus diacanthus. Next base: position 8,831,746 of record CALSBV010010773.1, read on the forward strand.
CAGCACCCTGCTCAGAGAATAGAGGGAGAATTGGGTGGAGGGTAAGAAAAAGTAATAGCAGAGAGTGAGCGGCATGACAAAATGTGAGCAGACATGATTGGTGAATATAAATAAATATAAAGCTGACTCAATTAGTCCTGTGTTAGTTCTGACTGTGCTCTTTTGTGTAATTATCAATTAATGAAACTAATTGGCTAACTCTACTTTCCAGATAAACAATGACTCCACAATTATGTTTCATGGTAATAAACATCACAACACCGTCCACAAGCGAGACTTACCAACTGAAGATGAGGAGCTGGTCAAGTGGGCAAGACAGGAGTTTGGGGGTGTAACTTCATTCACCACAGTCCGAAATCTGAAAACAATGTTCTTCACAGGAACAAAAGGTGAGAATTATTTGTATAAACTGGCTAATATTTTATTAACACATTGTTTTTTTACTAACAGTGTTTCGTCTGCTAACTTGTGGGCTGTATTTGCTAGTTTGGAGGGAGTCAATTACAGTAGAAGGTCTGATAACGTGCCAACAGATGAAATGAGGTTGCATGTGAGACAGCATTATAATCAGATTGCCAAAATAATGTAAATGACTTTCTGCCTGCTTAAAATAGTTTTAGATTTATCAACCTTGCTCTGATTTTTATCTAGAGTATGCTATCTGCATCTTTGTTTGTTCCAAGGCAATATTTTTGGTGCCGACGATAACAAAGGAATTACAGTTGTTTCCAGAGCTCTCACGAAAAATGTTTTTCATCACTAACGTTCGCTTATCGTAAGTGTGTGGGGAAATTTCTTCCTAGTGTAAATCAATGAGAAAACGCTGCTGTGATTAAGACCACATTGCATTTAAAAAAAACTAAACAAATATGCTTGCATATTGTATATTCTCACTTTTTTTTTTTATATAAAAAACAAAAAAAATGATAATTTAGAAACTCATTACTCAAACTCATGTCATCAACACATTGATTTTCAATGTGCCCGTGTCAATTTATAGGAACACAAGCCAGAAGACCTCAAAACTACACTTATGTTATGTGATGGTTTTTAATAATATATGACATCAACAACCGCAGATACACAGCTAAATAAATGAAAATAAATTAAATGTGTTGCTTTTTAACTCTTTTCTTTTCTTTTCTGTTTTTTGGGTCAAACCAGAAAACTTATAACTCAGTATGTAGGTGACTGTGTACTGAGTTGACTGAGAGAGTAACAACAACACTGCATTACATACAAAGCAGTCACCATGCTGTTTTAAAATAGGGTGTGTGGACCAAAAGCACTTCAAACCAATAAGAGAATATAGAGTCTACTGAAACATATCGCTGTGTCACAATTCTATATACTTAAGACACTGACCATACTATTCTTAAAAAATGAAAAACATATTGTCTTTCTTCTACTATTCACATTGTACATGTACAGTACACACCAACACTGCCCATACTACTTCAGTCAGTGAGCTAAATGACAGCATGAGCAATAACTGCAGCAAAACTGAATTTAATAACTAAAGGATCTGTGAAGATTTAAACAAATCTACCTCGGAAAAGTTGTATTTATTTTACCATTAACATTTATGGAGCACCAGCAAGTGTAGTTTTGATTTTGCGACCAAAGTGAAAGTGCTTTGTACTACACACAGTTGACTCAAACGAGGAAAGACCGATGATGCTGAAGATGGCGTCACAAAAACACTACAATTTTAAAGTGATCATTCATGTCCGAGTAAAGGCTGGACATTAAAAATATTTTTGGCTGATATTGCCAGCAGCAATATGTCCAGTGGTTTATATCCAGTGTCTTTTACAGTATTTCAGATGAATTAAGTTTTAATCCCTTTCATTATTATTGTCTGTCCTTCTCCAGGTCTAACACTACTAGGGTGTTACAGTCTGCCAGTGGCATACTGCTTCCCCCCCCCATGTGTCATTTGTAATGTGTTTTTAAATGTTGTGTTTTCAGCCACCCTTAGTTTTTTGGCTTTTTGTGTTTTTTTTACTGACTCATAGTCCACAAGGGCATTAAATTACTCAAGCAGTGCAACAGTTTAAATCTCTATTTTGTTGTATCCCTTGGCCCGTATTGAGGTGATAGGTGAACTTGCGTAGGCCTTGTTGTAGGCGTTTGAAAAGTCTGCAGTGACTACACAACAGTGCTTTGCTATGAAAGCTTGCTGAGGAGAAAAGAAGTAAATGTCCCTCAGGTTTCTCCAATGTCTCCATGTGATTTGAAATTCAGCTCAGGCTATTGCTAGTGCAAAAGAGGCTCGTTAAGGAGTGTGAAAGACAAACACTTAAAGTGGCAACTGACAGGCAATATATTGGTATTATATCAATATTCTGATATGAGACTAGATATCGTCTTACATTTTTATATCGTAATATGGCGTAATTGTTTTTTTTCTCCCCCTGGTTTTAAAGGCTGCATTAACATAAAGTGATGTCACTCATCAGACTGTTCTAGCTCTTCTATTGTTTGCATTTACCCACGTAGTCATTATATCCACATTACCGATGATCATTTATCAAAAATCTCATTGTGTAAATATTTTGTGAATGCACCAATAGTCAACCCGACAATATCGTCGCAATATCAAGGTAGTTGTTCAAAGATATTGTGATGTTTTTTTTCCATTTCGCCCCAACCCTAGTAATGACTGCAGAAGTATGACACCATTGGCATTAAGATTAGTTCACTATAATCCTCGCTTTTACGATGCAATTCTGTCTGCCTCCGGGTTTGCGATCTCCTGGGAAACCTGAAGGCTCGGTTTTTCGGCACACAAAGAAAGAGGATAGCGCTTGATTTGCGCCTATACTTATTAAGGTAGTAAAATAATAACACGGAGGCTCCGTGGTCTGGACCAAGACGACAACACAGTGTTTAGGGAGCTACTTTTAAATTCTAGTTGCACAGCTCAGGACTTGTCTTCCTGTGGGCTTGAAAGGACATTGTTGAACGCTTTCAGTTTCCTCTATGCAAGAAGGATCGTGGCGGTCAGCTTGAATTTAACTCTCAATGTACTCCAATGCTAACACATTTTTAAGGTGGGAAAAAAAAACCCATGCCAGTAGCATAATGCGGTGTATAATATGTTCCAAGTACTCATGTTCTTGTCAAAATGTGGCTCAACGTTCTGGTTGTGTGGTCAGCGTACTTGCCTGTTGGTGTGATCAGCCTACATGAGGTGCTGCTGTGAGATATATCACCCCCATTTCCAGCATAGTGTTTTGAAACTAAATGTGCGTAGCAATTTGAGCACTGCAACAGGACGCACCTGTAAACAATCAGTCCCCATTATTTGGTCAAAGGCTGAGCGTAGTGTATTCTCATGAGACCGCTCCTGGAGCATCTCCCATAGCGGGAAAGGCAAAGTACTAATGTGCCTGTCCAAGCAGTTTGGTCTTCTGCTGCAGATTGGGCTATGGCTCCCCAGTGCCGGCCACCGAGTAAAACACTGTAAACTGAACTTCTTTTATCAACCGCACTAAACGGAGTCTCTCAGCATCACTCGCCGTAAAACTACCCTGTTGAATAAATAGTGAAAAAAAGAGGCTTTAATTGTAATTGCTTATTGCTTATTATTGCAGCCAGTACCCCACTGCCACAATTAAGCATTTAAACAGAAGTGCTGGCAGTCCATTTTTTGGAGCTGTTGTCTTCTTTATTATATAAGATTATGCATGCAGAAATAATTGTATTACACATCATTTCCCCTGGAATGTCATTTTTGTTTAGCAAACAATGAATGAACATTGATGGCAAAAATGCATGTTTGTGGTTTTACAGGAACCAAACCTGGCTCTGCTAACTGCATACTCGGAAATGAAGATGCAGTAGAGAAGCACTTTATGAAAATTGAAAGGGCACCCCTGGCTTCTTCGATCAAATCTTGCTCCCCACAGCAACAGGCCCCCAGTGATAAGGATGAGCTTCACATCATAAACATCCCAGAGAATGCCAGCACTCGGTAAACCTTGAGATCCACACAACAAAGCATCTCAAGTGTTGTTTTTCTTAAATGACAAAAGTTTTGTTATGTAATTTTTGATTCTTCATATTGCAGCAATGTATCACTTCGCGTCGACACTAAGAAGACCAGCGTGTTCCTGAGAGGACCTCAGGGCACCACATGGACCTTCCTCAACCCACAGCACACACAGTTTGGTGTAAGCTGACACATACACACATTTAGTGTCTCACAACCACATGTGAGATTTATGAAGAGGACAAAGACTCCACTTAATAGTGTGATGTAGCTCCGCTAATAACGGTGTTAAATGATGTGTTACACACAGTAAGCTTTCCCGTGCCCATTATTGAGTGACTACTTGTACGAGACAGTCTCTAAGTCTTTACTAATATAATTGTATTTGTCTTCTCTTCCTACAGTCTAACAATGAAATCCTGCTGCCCACCATCACACACAGAATCGCGCCTTTATTTACACTGAACAGTGACAATGCAGAGGATGTGCAAAAAAAGGCTTTAGATCATTTTAAAGCAGATACTTTCACCAGCTACACTGAACTCAGACCACAGGACTCTATGGTTTTACTGGTTCTCGGAAAAAAAGACAACCCTACAGGTAAGACGATAAAAGGTAAAAAGAGCTGTTTCAACTGAGCCATTTTCTACAAAGAGACTAGATCGAGTACTGCAAAAAACACAGCCCACGCATAATGCGTGTTATGCACTGCCAGCACTGATATGGAAAAATGGGAGGATAATGACTGCTTCAATAATGGTACAAGTAATATTCATCATCATAATCATCATTATGTATTATTTTTGCAAACACAATGTGCTATGCTGCAATTTGAATGACCCTGTTTGAGATTTTCTCAAGGTAGTATACATGGTTTCCGCGGATCCTTAAAAATTCTTAGAGGGTTTTCAATTAATTTATCAAAAAACAAAAAAAGGCCGTAATTGCTACTAAATCCTATGGTATTTTCTTTTCTGCTGTATTGTAAAATATCTAAATAATTGGTTACATCTATTTTCTTTAATATAATTTACCAAATGCTTCTTGCATTAACGTCACACAGGTCAGAATAGTCTCAAATTTCATTGTGAGTGGCAATAAAAAAGTATTAAATCTAACTTGCCTTAAACCGTAGGAACCCTTATACTAGAATTCGACTTTTTTGACTTGGTACGATAGCATAGGGTGCTTAGGAAAGGACAGCTACCCATATACCCAAGTTCAATTGAAATGGTTCTTGGATCTTGTGTCGATCTTTTTTAATCCTAGCCCTCTCTCTCAGTTATAGAAATGGCACGAACACCAGTCCCCCCCATTACAACTAATGCCCCTCATCAGATGCCTCTGCTGATGCAGCTATACACCTCCCCGGACTACCGTTCTCCCCTGGACCCTAACACCAAGGTGCAGAGTGACAAGAGAATTTATGCAGAGGTAAGAAATCCTTCACCCTCCTGTATTTCACGGCCTTTAACTCAACTCCTGCTCCAAAATAGCTTAATATATAGCAGATGATTTAGAATAAAAAGACTTGTTAACCAGCTAATATATAATATTAGCCGGTCTGTGCCAAACATTTTAAAATCACTTTAATGCGCTTATGTACAACACTGTATTTCTTTTTTGAAAGACAGCTATTATAAGACTTAGTTTTATACAGTTGTACTCTAATTGCATGTGAAATACATTGCTGTACTCAGATAATGCCCATTTGACAGATTCTTGTGCTTTTTCCATTCAGTTGGAGTTTATTTGATCTTTTCTCCGTTTCCTGCAGATTTCAGGGCACACTTTAGGAAATATTGTCTTGACCATCAAGGTGATCAGCTGCTTTGTGCGCTCCACGGGCACATGCCCTGTAATGAAAGAGCTGCCCTTCATGGCAGAGGCTTGCTCCGTAAATTCTTGTCCCAACAGCGCCCGACTGAGCTTCTCCTTAGATCAGCTCAAAGAGCTGACATCCACCACATGGGACCTGGAATGCTCTGTCAAACTTTGCTACAGTGAGGTAGGAGTTCCAACCTTTTTTTTTTTACTGTTGCATTTCAAATACAGCATGCCATGTAAAAAAATATAACCTGTGTTGCAACTTTTCTTTTGATTGTCTGTCTATTTTGTATTGAGTGTCGGCGTAGACCTGTTGTGGTGGGAGCAATTTGGTGGGACTCGACCTCTCTTCATATCTATCAAGATCAAAATACTGAAGCTTCAATGCAGTTTTTTGACACACTTATGACCGTTGACTTTAAAGGGTTTTGTTGATACGTTTTTTCTTTCACCACCTCACTAGAAATGTGGAGATGGAGGAAGAGTGAAGAGGAATCTGGAGGTTACCCAGCCGTGTCTGCAACCACCAAGTGAGTTCAGTTTAAACTCTGACATATGGATCAGTTCACCTTTGAGTGCAATTCAGATGCTGCTCATTGGAACAGATTGGACCAAATTCCAATTAGTTATTATGCGACTAGGCTCAGGTATATTGGCTGATTTTCTCTTCCTTCTTTTTTCTTTTCCTACACTAGCGTACTCCCTAAAACTTTACAGACATTTTACAAAGTAGTTGAATCGACATGTGGTACATTATTTGTAGATCACAGATTGTTTTAACTTTTTTTTTTTTAATACTGTAGCCATTTTGTTATATAAATGTATACATATTATTATATAAATGTTGTATAATGCATACAGTAAATGGGCAGCTCAGTGGAACAAGAAAATTCTCAATGTCTGTGAGAAACATTTGCAACACCATGTTGTGTTTGATCCTGTCATCAGTTTGTTTCAACAACACAATCAACAAACAAAAAAACTCATTCCTTTTTTTAATGAATGAAATACCGTTCAAATACAACAAATGCAGAAAGCTCCATTCTCAAAAAAGGATCCTGGAAAGGTGTAATTTCTCGACAAAGCCTTACTGTGAAGATGAAAGTCTCATATTTAATTTTCGAACAAAAAAAACTGAGCTCTGAGAAGAAAAACTAAAACCTTCGAATTACCTCTTTTTTTGCCCTTAGGACTTAATGGCTAGCGTGGTGCTCGGCCAGTGAATTGCTAATAATTCTTATTACAATTGTTGCTTTCTGTGCACAACAAGTGCTGCACGGGCAGCTGTCATAGCATTGAACTCAGGATATGCAGTGAAGCCAGTAAGGGGTTGCGGGGCCGGGCCTCGTCCTTTTAGGAAGGTCTGCAGGCTGACCTTGTGTCCACAATCAGAAGTAATGGCCCTCAGGGGAGGGAGGGGGGGGGGGGGGTTCCTTTGTGTTTCCAAGGGGGTCTGACTGTGTTGCTGTCCAAACACAGCCACTGGGCCTGATGCTATTGTCGGAGCATTCCACACAGTTGACTCAAACAAGAAAGATGTCTTTACAGAAAAAAGACAAAATGGTAAATTCATAGGAAAATTCAAAATGATGCAATTTCAAAAAGGCAGAAGGAAGTAGATGTTGCTTAAATTTGTCTGACTTTTTTGGTAAAACTGCTAATAGATTTGTTTATTCCTTAAGCTTCCTTTATCCTCCATTTCCTCCTAGAGGGGAAAGATAAAGGTTGGTATGTCAGTGTTGCAGCGTACTGTACAGCTGCAGCAGACTAAACTACTCATCCATGCTTTCCTGTGTTGCGTTTTTTTTTTGCTTTAACTTACGCAATCAAAAATGTTTTTTTTCTGGAGACTGCGACTTGAATTACAGGAATAGTACTAGTTGTAAAGGAACATGCCGGTTTGGTAGGTCTGTTTATGTAGTTCCATTAATTATCCAGTGTCAGAGATACAATGGTTAGCGGGACTAGCAGACTGCATTCTGGGCAGGACTGAGTGCTCCATTCAGCAATCATTCCTGTTTGCTAGTTTTCATACAGAGGGCTCCAGGGAGTCACAGCACAGGCTTGCTGTCTGCCTCGTCCTCTCCACCTGCACTGTAGCTTCTGCTTCCTGCTCTTGTTTATTCAGTTTTGCTGTCAAAGCCTCACTTGTACAAACTAACACAGCAAGTGATTACAGGGAAAAAAAAAAAAAAAAAAAAAGTCTCAAGAGAAAGCCTGCTCGAGTTGCTGTGATGTTTCTGGCTCATTCGGGGTCAAGGAATGTTCCTAGCTGACACATCAACAAACTGGGTTGGCTGCGTGCGATGCAGTCTGCACAAACGCCCACAAGATGTCACTGTTGGGATCTGGTCCATGTTTAATTCAGTTGATATGCGTTTGATCAAATATCAGCATGATAGCATTTATAGTGGTCTTTATCATTTTAATAAAAACCCCAAAAATGTTTAACCTTTTTATGAGGTCACAATTTCAATATCAGACTTTGTACATGCCTAATGTCCATGCAGTTCAATTGAAATGTTCTGATATCAGCATTACATTCATATAGGCTCACTACACATTATTACACTCTTATTAAAACACACATGATGACACAGAGTGGTGGCACGTTTCTTCAAAACAAACCCACTGTCTCCTGTCCTTCCTGTTGTCTCTTGAATGTACTTCAGGACAGGGGATGAAGGGGATGATTGCATGAAGCCCAGTATAGTACTTAGCCTAGCACATTCCACCAGGAGGCAGGAGGCAGCAGAGGCAGGTGAGAGAAACTCGTGCAAAGGTGATGATTGGTTTCTTCCAAATGTTCTAGACACTTGTGGGATGCTCTCTACATGTAGTAGAAGGAGGGGAGAAGGAAAAGCACGTGTTTGTACACAGGTTTTTTTTCTTGATCAGCAACATGCACACATTTCTGACAGCTTACGGGCATGGCTTCAGACAAAGTGTTGTTCGAGTAGCCTGGGAGAGCCACACTATATTCCTAAATTTCGATTTTGTTACAAATTGTCAGATACCTGGCATACTGACATTTAGATCATAATTATAATGTTCCAAACCCTCAAGCTGCTTTCCATGTCAAAATGATTTTTAAAAAGTGATCTCGGTGGAAGTTATTAATAAGGAAAAGAAGATTATTTTTTTTTTAAATATCTGGCATGTTTTATCTGCTTGAAAACAAGAAGCAAATATCTGCGTTTAAAGTGACGTCTGAGTGAAGGGGAAAATGTCAATGATTTATTGTAGCGTTATTGAAATGACGTCTTTCTCAAGGTAATTCATTCACAGCCTTGCCAGACCACAATGAGCGAAGCACAACTGTGGGATGGCCTTGCCAGGCTAGTACCGGATGTCTGTGCCACAGTGCTGTATGTCATGGGCTTGAGTGAGTTCTCTTTCTTTCAGAGCTGAATTTGAGGGAAAATTATATTTTATTGCTGCTGGCTCAGATTTTTATGTTTTCTATTAAGTTTGTCAGATTTGAAGGACGTTGTGCGGGGCGAGCACATAGAGAATCACCAATGCCAAACTTGATTGTAAATTTGTATTATTAATTTAGAACGGAGACGATGTTCGGTTCAGTTCGGCTGAGGTCTAACCCTGCAAAAAATAATGACTGTTATATTTACTGCATGGGTTTTGCTTGAATTGCCATGGTAACTAGGATGGGTATTAAAGGACCATACCATAGCTGGTACAGATTGCATACATTTTGCATAATATTATTGAATCTATACCATAAATCTTAAAAATTGACTTTTGAGGCAGCTGTTGGTTTAGGCTCGTGCCAGGATGAAAATGAACTTGTAGGGACATAAAACTTTCAAGGAAAATATCCATCACAGTAAATGTATAGTCACAGTAACGCATACTGTAATATATATGGTTATATTATTATTGATTTTTGTTTTCTTTCGTAAAACACCATTTACTTGTGCACTCCTACATCTTGAATTCAAGATCTTGTTGCCTAAAAACATAATATTCACTAGACACAGCAGTACAATTACTGTGTGGGTGTTCTGTTACACTGCAAAACAATTTGGTGCTGGAAACTCGTACTTCTTGTTTGCTATGCTTCTCTGGAGAAATCAGCCAATCTGATAAGGTTGCTGAAATGTTTGAACCTTTTGCTGCTCCTGTGTGAAACATGTTATATTATATAACTGTGGATCTGAAATAAACACTAAAATCTCATCTCTTTTGCATCGACAACTAACAACTGTATCATCACATGAAAATCATGATTGTGACCAATACATACCGGACCGTTCACTGTGATTAACCACCTACTGTATATCAAGAACATTTCAAGTGTCTGCTTATTTATTTTCATACTGCGTTGGCATGAACAGTAACCATCAGTTATGACTTTTTTTCATGTTTGTTTCAGCCCCACCATGCTTTGATTTTGGCCTACCTGGCGTTCTGGGCATTGCATTTGGAGGGTTCCTGATTGGAGTATTACTCATTGGAGCACTGTGGTTTATCAAAATCAAAACGGGTAAATGTATGACTAAAATACATTGTTTCTGATTCATTTACAGATTTGAGTTGATATTGGTCTGCATTTGAAATTGGCTCATTCTGCTTATTTCAGGGTACCCAACTGGACTGGACATTAGCTCCACTGCAGCAAATCTTCCTGGTAAGATTTGTTTGTTTCTTTTTTTTCTTAGTTCTTTTTCTTTCCTTTCAATGGGTTCTTATTGGCTTCTCTCTCATGTTTCTTCAGGATGTCCCTGCTCAGGGGCAAAACGACAACCCGTTTCTACTAACCCTTCCCCCTCTGAGAACAGCAGCGCCAACGCAAGCATTGGAAGCACCCAAAGCACACCGACCAGCAGCATGGCATGAGATTATGATAATCTCCACCACCAGCAGAGCCACAGTCTCCCTTCAAACTCACCTATACGGGTTTTGTGCTTTTATTTTCTTTAATAATGCTTAAAAAGCATTTTCCCTTCCCAGCCCCTTTCACATTCTCATTAAAAAGCACAACCCACGTCTTCAACTCACCAAGCCTGAAATGGATGTGATCTGGGAGTTTGTAATGGTGGATCGGAGGGGGGAGGAGCTGGGTGACGGATAACAGAAGTCTAATCAATGGCCTCTGACGCTCACCTCTGCAGCCTCTCTGTAAAGTCAAGCTCCTAGACAGGAAGTTAAAGAGGGCAAGGGGAAAAGAAAAAAAAATTGGCTCCCAGCAACAGGAAAAACAAACCATATCCCCCAAGAGCTAACAGGAAATTCACTGCATTCCTTTCAATGAATTGTGCTCGTATGATGGCAGCACAATAATACTTAGACAGAAGACAAATCAGTCAAAAGATTGACTCTGCACAGATGAAAAGCTGTTTTGCATTCACATCTAACCTACAAAATCTACGAAGCGCTTTTGGCGAGGTCAGTTCAAAAAGTTATCAACAATGTCTCGGGGACTGAAAAGCTCAGCATGTTAGGATCTCAAACCAGTCAATGAAATGCTCCCCTCAAGGGGTATTTGTCTTAATTGGAGTTCGAGGTCAATAGTTAACAGCTACCTCCTGTTATTTAGAAGTCTGGAGCTAAGTTTAAACTTAACACTTGATTTCTCTCGTGAATTGATATTACTTTCTACCTTTTTTTCTTAATTTTTGTTTTATTCTGTGTCACTTTAGGTTATCTTCTAGTTGAACCTTTTTGGTCATTTGTAGCTCATGAAACAAAGTCATGGTGCCATTTTCATACTATCCGATAGCTGTATCAGGGCCTTCATATGAAAGTCAAGTTTTATTTCTTCCATTGTTTATTGGAAGTTGCAGAGAAATATACTTGCATTCTCTAATTACTCAACGAAACTAATCTTAAATCAGATTTATGGCCCAAAGGAAGCAATTATGAACCATTAAGGGGGAAAAGTGCTTTTATTAATGTGAGCTGAGAAACAATCACTCTTGTAATGTACATCACAGCATGCAGAGATACATGGCTGTATCCAGAGCTGAGTAATGTGCCGATAATGAGGAGTTAGAACCAAAACTCTGCACATCAGGTTCCAGACCTCAGACTTATACTGTGTATAGACTTAAGACTCATACAGCTACGCCCACTGGGTGGAGTTTCCCCAAAATAGTCTGTCTGGATGTAGAATTCCAGTACTTTTTTTTTTTTGCATAAAGTCCATTCTCAGTCCATCGCCTTTGCCTGAAAATTTGTCATAACCACAATTTCTCTCCATACTGTAAATGTCATGTCTGCAATTACATCCTTGAGCACATACATACAAAAAGACCTTTACTGAATATATTGCATTAAAGTGTTTTCAGGCAGGTTTAATCGTCGACCTGTAGATCTTGATGGCCATGTGTATGGTGTATAAACCGTTACACTTCCTATATTTGAAGATCAAGCAAGTATTAAGTGTCCAACCTGATGCCTCATTTTCAATTCTTTACATTCAAAATGTAAAAACTCTAGCTTTATTTCCAGCTGTCACAGGACATGCCTACTGCTGTGGAAACTATCATTTGAGAGCAATGAGTTCCTCTTATTGAAATGAACTTCTACTCTCTACATATGATAGGCTGCATCAGCCGCGGCAGTGCTAATGCTAGACAGAAGGTGCATAATGTGGACTCAGAAAGGGCTACAACTGTAGAGTGACGGTTGATCCGTGAACCAAATATTTGTTTCGATGTACAAATGTAAATGTCTTTTCATATTTTTATTGCCATTCTGTTACCTCTTAGAAAATATTCTCATCACACATCTTGTGGTATAAATAAGCAACTTGTATCTACAGTACATAGCATTGGCACAAGCACCAACATTGTGATCTTTAAATGTTTCTTTATATACATTTGACACACTCATTTTATTTTACATGCATTTATATATATTCACACTCCCAATAGTTACTCGCCTTCTGATTTGGTTAAAATCATTTTTTCGGCTTCAAACCTAATCTCAGAAATATTCAGCCTCTTCCAAAGCAACTGCATTTGTAAAATTTCTCCTCATTGTATGTGAGCTATGTAGCTTATTATCCCCCTCTCTAACTCCGTGTACGTGCATGTATGTTTCTCTGTGCATGCCTGATTTCCTTTGTATATTTGTGCAGAGACAAGAACAAAGAGGGCCAGTACAATTGCCACTTGAGTATTTGTGCAATATGATGAGGTTAACTCGTATGTAATTTCTATATGTTCTTTTTTTTTACCATTTTTTTTGTAAGTGTTCTATGATATTCTTACTTTGAAGCATTTTCTTAACATGCTTTGTTATTTTACGTATTTGGAGAACTGGGACAATTCCTAATCAAGGCACATATAAAATGCATAAGATTTGTTTTGTATTGTAACCTTTGTTGTGTTTTAAAATTCTCCTATAGATTTGAGTTTCAATTACATTGTAGTCACAGACCGTGCGTGTCACATCACATGTCAAAGACAAAAGTTTGACATTTGCTAACCCTAAGATTCCCCTGCTGTCCAAAAACATGGCATAGTGTATATCTGCTGATACTGACATCCTGACATTGTTTTGCGTTCATTGTGCTATCTTCAGTGGGTGTGACGGGGAAATACATTCTGAAAGACAGAATGTCTCACCACAGAGACTCATCCCAGCGAAATATTCAACACTCCCAAACTTGCCGTTTGCGGGCAACGCTAAACGCGGTGGTTAGGAAAGATTTTTTCTTCATTTCATTTTAGGATTATTTTTTTTTTTAAAAGTCAAGTAGTCTGTACCTGTTTTAGAGCAGCCCCACTGACTGACGGTTTCTGTCTGAGCACTGACAGTAAAATCAGACAGGCTGCCAGTTAATTCACTTGTTAACCCTGCAGATCCCTTCGTTATCTCTGACAACAGCTTCCTCCTCCACAGACACAGTGAACAAAATGTGCCTGCGTGTGTGTGCACTGTATGTATGTATGTATGTGTATGTGTGTCTGTGTGTAGGTGTACAACAGAAACTATGCCTATTTATGTGAGCAGATCCTTCCTCCAGCCTCTTAACAATGTCCAAATTCTGAATTCTTACCAAAGAATCTGAAGCCTTGTCAGAATGTCTCCTTTGATTTTATCGAGTATAAAATGCAGTGTTACTTTCGTACCATTTAAAATGGGGTCCATTTCTTGAGACAGTACTCAACTGATGTCATGTTCTTCCATGTTGTCTCTGAAGAAAGTTATGTTTTGTCTAAAATTATATTAATAAAATGAATATGACAAACGTTCTTTGTGTTTGCTGGTGTCTGTCTTAACAGCCTTGTGGCATTGCAAGTGTGAAAAAACATTATGTGCTGTTTGGGAAACCCTCACTCCTAAGATCTCCTGGGACAAGAAATGTCAGAGTAATAATACGGCACATTTGGCAGAACACACAGCGGCAGAAATACCACACACATTTTAAAATGTATTAATAAAAGTGACAAAAAGGAACAATTAAAGATATTCTGTATTTTCTGTAAGCTGCCCAATTGAAAAATTGTTGAACATACTGTATGGTGAAAATGCCCCGTTATTCGGCTGGTCTCGTCGGCTACAAATGCTGTGACATTTTCACTTGATGTCTTGTCACATCTACAGTAGGTGTGAGCTTCCTCTGACTTCTCTGTTACTGACTCGATGACACTTCCACATTTGCGCTGGCATCGGAAAGAGACTTCTCACCAAATTAGCAACAAAGAGGAGAAGTTACTTTCAACCTAAGTAGTGGACACGTCTGGTTTGGCATAATGACTAATAACAGGGGATCTCACAGTTTGAAAACAAAAAAAAAATCCCAATTTTATGCCACAGTGTGTAGCCCACACTACAGGAGACGAGAACAAAACCTGGACACAAGTGTTTCTCACTCAAAGGATGAGATTTTATGATCTTTAAAAACAAGAACTCCAAAATAATCATTAAAGTGTGTGTGTGTGCCTAAACCCTATATAGGAATCATAAGCTCAGCTAAACAGGAAATCATACATTGTAACATTTTTCTTGTTGTCGGATTTATCAGTAGCTGGAATAAATATTCTGATCCTTAAAGTAAGTAAAGGTAGCAAGACCTACTGCTACTAATGTACATGCATACATAAGGAAATAAGAACAAATCTAAAAGTAAAAGTATGTGTGTACCTGTGAGTGTTTTATTATCATGTAAATATTATATTATTGGATTACTGTTAGTCATGTGTTAATGCGTAAGCAGCATTATATTTTGTGGCGAGTTGAGGTGCTAATTTTATACAATAGTGTCATCTGTAAAGTAACCAACTGCAGCTTTTTAATGTTAAAAGTATATATTTCACTCTGAGGTGTAGTGAAATAGAAGTATAAAGCAGTCTAAAATGGAAACACTTAAAATGACATTACAGAGTAAATATACTTATCCACCACTGAGTAACAAGAAGGTTTTATTTTTCATTCATCTATTTTTAAAGTCCTAATTTTCTGAGATTTCTCACGGATTAGTTGTAAAAAAATTGAATGTAGTTCCTACTCACTCAAATGACACAAAAATGTAACAAATTGTATCTTCATGTCTTATTATTACATTCATCTGATTCAGCAGATTTTGCTTTACGACTTACCAGAAAAACAATGAGCTTAAAGAAATAAAAACACTATTCTATAATGGTGTTATGAGTCATATATTACCTTTATTGTTGGGCGAAATGATAAAAATAATGGTGTTTTCTTCCATCTTGTTTCAGGACAAGGCACACGATACATGTTTATGGGCTGCCGCCATCTCCAAATACAACCGTGGAACCATTTGGCCTTGCATGGGCTACATTATGTGACGTCTATGTGTGTGTTCTTGCATGCTTACCAATTCAGGCTTCTACATCTCAGGACGAATCTGTTCTTTTTCTACAAAAATGTGCCTACTGAAATGTGTTTGTTATCTGTGAATAAATCATGCAACAATGACCTTAGGGCAAAACCTGTCTTCACAGCTCTGTTCTGTAAAAATTAAGGTGTGAATCAGTGGAGAATAGGATTTTCCTTTTCTCTTGATGGCATCATAGAGTCTGTGCTTTTCTATGTGAGTAATATTCTGAATAAAGAAAAAGACATCAATATTGTATACCGCTGTGAGCTCAGAGGATATTGCTTCTATAAACCTTCTGTCTTTGTAATTGAATGTTAAATATATAGAATATATTTTCAGGAGAAAAAGGGAAAAATAGTACTATAGATGGTAATTGTTAACAGTGTATTGGTTAGCTCGCGTACTGACATCCTTGAGTACACTTCATTTAGTCTCTTTTTAGTCAACCCATTACATAGTCAAGAACGTAAAAACTTTTAAAGTGTTGATACTGTTTGAAGGGCATACATATAAAATTACAACTACAGAAAAGTACTCTGAGAGAGAGAGAGAGACTGGAAAAAGGGTATTAGACAAAGGGAGCTGAGCTAGTGTGCTAGCTAGATGCCTGATTTCTCTTTACACAACTTCAAATAAACTGGAGTTCTTCATTAAATTAACTAAAGAAATACCGATAATAATTAAAAAAATGTATCTGGATTTATATTGATTAATTAAATAATAAATTTTAATATGATTTTTAAGTGGGAAATGAATCCCCAGTTAATTTTCTACGTAAAAATCATAATAAAATGATAATGTTATAATAATATGATAATTAATTACATATCTTGATAGTTATTAGCAAATTGCACTGCTAACCGGTTAATCATTTATCAGTTAATTTCCACAAATAAATATTTTAACCTTCTGTACAATAATATATTTTATTTATATAACATATTTAAAAATATAAGTGCTTTACAGATATCAAGACAGAAAGAAATGCAGTGCAGATAAGAAATAGAATTCTAAATAAATATTTTAAAGGATTTTATTTTCAGAATGAACAAATGGGAGGAAAGGTTAGCTTTAACATTTTCGTAGTTTACCAATGACCCTAACATGGTTATAGACAGTAAAAGTCAAGTGTTTAATTACATGTCCCTGAGCACTGCGTAAGTACTCAACAAACTGTCATTTGTGTAGAGCTGACCTGCGCCTATAATGAAATTAAGAAGATAAACTATTCCACCATAGCTTTCATTATAATTTCAGATTTGCCTGTAACACTGTATAATGAGTGGCTGCAGGGAAACGTCCCATTACATTTAATTACTCTGATGAATGGATTACCACTGACCACCACCAGATGGTGCTATATTTTTTAATTTTCTTTGAATACATAGGTTGTCTGGCCTATGAACAGAAGAAGACAATGAGCCTCATTGTAAAGCAAGGTACCGCGCACATTTAAAATAATGGAATGAAATTGGTAATGAAGTAATGACGCAATGCATGTACATACGGCCACATGTAAAGAATGCCGCGTAATTGATCTGATTTGTACTGAACATTTCTATTTTTACACATTGTTTGGAGTTCACATTATAGTAGGCCTATTTATATTTTACTACCTTTCTTAGAATCGGGTCCACAAATCTGTGACTGATCCTGACATGAAGCCTATAAAGCCTCGAGGGCATGTTGAATTCAGGAAGCTACATGAGAGCATCACTGAAGCTACTCGGAGTAAGCCGCCTCTCCCTCAGACTTTCACACCCTGAGGCGATGCGCTGCACACAAAGTTGTTTACAGACACCAACACTGTGTACAGGCTGAGCCTCTCTCCCCCATCTCTCACCCTCACTCACAAATTCACTCTCTCACAAGCAACCATACACTTGCCCACACCTCGCTGTGCCTGCACAGCCTGGACCAAGGTAATCCTCTAACTTATAGGCAGTGCTGAGTGCTCCGAGCAAATCCCATTCCTTCAAAATGCAGACACCTCTGGAGCTTGGGCCCAAACACCTCAGAGGTGATAACAGTGCTTTGTCTTCTTTTATGCTTGCTCCACTCTTTCCTCTCCTACATGCAAATCACTTTTGGAAATGTATAATTGAATAGAAATGTCCACAACACACAGGATCTATTATATAATCACATTGACGTTTGCAGATTTGTCAAAGCAAGAACAATTTACTGTGTTACAGTTTTCACAAAATTACAGAAAGCCTTGAACCCACAATTACGTGTATTATAGATCCAGAAACGTGAGCAGCAGGTGGAACATTATCTTGTCTGTTTCCTTTTTGTGCTTTGAAGCCAACATCACCTGCATGGAAATGAACAGGGTGTACACTAGAGGGGGAGGGAATGCTGATGCAAACAATGTAGGCCTGTACATTTCCCACCTCCTTTGTTATTTTTGTGCTTTTTAATTGGTAAGAAGATAGTTAATCTCATAAGTGCACATGTCAATCTCTCCATTCATCTGATTGGAGATCCACAACCCCCACCAAAGTGGGGCCAGAAGCATTGCATGTTTAACTACCATAAAGGTAAGCAAGGTAAGTGCTGCTATTCCACGACTCTGCCTCTGTTTTCAATGTTTTACAAGAGTAATGTTTTTCCTTTTAAAATCGACTGCTGGAGTGAGACAGAGGGCGAGCTTCTTGAGCTTCTTTCCTGGTGATCCAGCTGGTGTGTAATTGGCCACAGCTAAATGCTTTAAAGGTATTGGGTTTTGTTTTCTCTTCTGGGTTGGTTCTTCGCTTACTGCCACAACAGATTATGTTTTTTTTCATCCGGTTGCTCTCTCCTATAACTGCTAATGCTGGTCTCTCAGAGAGAACTTTTCTCGTTTACCACTTTCACTGAGCACAATACCGGACTTATTGGGGTATACATTTGAGGCGGTGTTTTCTGCTTGTCATGTGTAATTATGTAACTAAAGTCAGCCAGAAACCATCGACATTGGATAGCTAAGCAACCCCTTGAGTCTACGTTGTTTTTCTTTGGGTGGAGGAATGATGGATGGTTAAACTCAGCACACTGAGCAACTGGCAAACTGGCAAACTGACAAAACAAATGCGGTAACATCAAAATATGTACCTGGATAGTAACAGAATATAATGGCCCGTCATACGGCTGAGTTGTCGGGGTCGGCTCAGGCCCAGCGCACTATAAAAGATCAAGTATGTCAGCTCAGCGGCTAACTAGCTTGTTGAAAACAGCTGCTTGCAATTGTTTTATCTACAATAAGAAAATAGAAATATGTAAATAATTTATTGAGGGGTATGTTCCAGGGCTTAACACTGGCTAATGATGTTTGGAGGCCAGGCATTCTAGCCTTGGCCCAATTTCAACACTCAACACACGTCTTGAGATGAAATGATGGTATCGTCTTCTCACTCATCTCAAATGTCCATGTTTTCATAACCCTTTGCAAAGCTCTCTTTTACTTGATCAGTCTAAGGTGGCACAGAATGCATTGCGCCCTAGTGTTATGTCTTTGATCGCTTATCAACTATGTGAAGTCGTCAAGAGATTTTCAGGATTTGATGTATTCTTTGAACGTGTTCGGCAGTTTGTGAATCTGTTTTGCTTATTTTTGTTAAGACCTCAATTCTTATTGACCTCGTCTGACATTAAAAGTTTTCTTTTTGCCGGGTGATGATGTTTTTGCATCACTCTTCAATCTTTCAGAACTGAGTGTGTGCCAATGCTTTTGTGGTGCTGGAAAAGCCTGTGTTAGTCATAGTTTAAATGTGATTGATACATTTCTTCTGTGAAGGCAACCTAGCCCACAGTGGCAGATATGGAAATAAGTGGAAAGGAAAACACAAATGTAAATTAGTGTAAGCAGAAAGTGTAGCTCTAGATAAACCCCTGACTGGCTGTAAAGACGAGTGCCTCCGTGCACAGAATGCTGAGCACAGCTAGCCCCTTGTAAACAAAGCTTCTGCTATTTAGTTTCAGTTGGCTTAATTAGAACGAATGAGGGGGGCTTGTGCAAAGAGGACAGTTTTTTGTGGGTGGAGGGAGAAAAGGAATTGGCCATGGTGGAGGGAAAGCTGGACTGAGAGATAAAGTTACTAGCGGGTGGCACAGATCAATTGGACAATGACAAACAAAGCCTCGAGCCAAAAGCCCAGCCGTAATGAATTTAGGGGGAATAACATACATGTTAATGTGCGTTCAAATTGAATTATTATGATTATATTCCATGCTTTATCTATACATCAAAGAAAGAGAAAGTGTGTGTGTGTGTGTGTGTGTGTGTGTGTGTGTGTGCGTGTGCATGTGTGTGTATTTGCAGTTGGGATTCATTTTTTTTACAGATATGTATTCAAGTCCTACTATGGCAATTTACCAGGTTACCAAGGGTAACATATTGTTGTTCATAATAATTTTTAATACCAGTGTAATGGAGATTACATTATATAACGAAAAATGACCCATTACAGGGAAGTTTCCGGGCAGTGAAATCGTCACATATTCTTACTTAAAGCAACATTTTCATACAATCGTGCATTGTACCACCAGTACCTGCTAATTATTTCTTAGTTTAATTTACTTAAATGCGTCACAAAAACACTACTTATGTGTACTCCTGAGTATAATTTGACTTCTACTATGTCACTCTTGGCAATTGTTAGTATGTGGATGATTGTGCATGACTGTGTGAGTCTAAGAATTCATCAGCACAGCTCCAAATCTGTGGGGAGTTGCTCAAGTGTAAGCTGACAAAATGGGATTTATTCATAGATAATGCAAGTAAAAACAGAGAAAATGATGCCTTACACCATGTGTTTTTTTTTCTCTCCTAAAGGCAGAGTTATTGTTCAGGCTGACAATTCTTTATCTGATGCCTTAATTGTGTTTGACTTCAGTAACTTTTATATGATGGTGAATGTCAAAACATACCTTCATTTGTGGCTGTAAGGTTTCCTGTGTCTATAAGGGTTTCTGTTGATTTATTCCCTTTCTTTTTAGCTATTTAACACCCTGTGATTTAATCAATCAATCTAAAAAGCCGAGGCACGATATTCCGTTATATTTGTTAGTCCGGCAGTCAACAGCTGCACCTCTCACACACCTTTGACATAGGTGGGCTGTCAAAACCTTGTGGGAGCTGTTGTAGCACCATAAAGCATCGGAATATAAGATTAGGTAGTGCATCAGTTCCATTTCCACCCACAGACATGACACATCGAAGGTGAGAGGCCACGTCCACATAGAGAAGGTGATAATGACCAATGTTTGGGACAAAGATTGAGACTGGAATCCAATCAGGTATGTGTCACACCGAGTCCTGTCAACCATAGGATGCTGGATAATAGAGTACCCATTGTCAAATGTAAAGGATTAAAACAAAACCAGGAAACAGAAAGAGTGAAAAAGAGTGTTAATTATTAAGGGGTTCGATGAAAAACCTGACGAACACAACATGTACTACTTCCACATTTGACTTCAATGAATACAGTTCATCTACATGTTCTCAGGCACTGAACAATGGCGATTAATCAACACGCCTCATCTCAGGTTGCATTCTCTCCCCAATAAGTTCTAAACAACAATAACACAGAGGTTACTGTGTGATGTGTTCAAACGCAAACGAGCCGCTCTTATTGACTTTGTGTCACCCTACCACTTGGCCTTTTGTTTTGGTTAGGATGGCCTGTCACTGAGATGGCAGTAGAAGGAGGGAAGATTTCTCTGAGGAAAGACGGAGAGGGAAAGGTCATGGTGAATAAAAGCCTTTTAATCTAAATGCCTTGTGTCGTGTGCCTAGGGAATATCAAAGTCATCCCATTTTCTAGTGAGGTCAGACTAGGGCAGCATCCCTGTTTGCCCACCACTCTCTTCTGTGTTTGTGATGCCTAAATACCCAGAGATGGAGCGCTTTAAGAAAAGGTTAGAAGCAGCATGGTGTTTTGTCTCACTATGTCTATGTTTCTCTCTCCATGTGTGTTTGTGTAAAGCTCACTGCATAGAGATAAGATATGCAATGTGACTGTGTTCGGAGCTTAAGGCTTTGTGATTTTACCATTCTCAAATAGAAGGAAGACTAGATTATGTATTTGCTTGTCATTCTGTTAGCAACCATTGAAGAACTGGAGCAAGATTATGTTGCTTTACCTGATTCAGACTTAGATGCATCGCAATAGCTATTACATTTCTGAAGGGTTTATATATAGGTATAAAATATATACTAGATGTACATTTTTGCAACCATGTAGTGTAGGTATGCTTTCGTTATACAACATGCCGGGAGTGTTTGTCTGACCGAGATAGATAGTAAAGCTTTAATTTGATGTCAGCAGTGTTGTCAGCTTGGCAAAATGTCCGGACCTTTATTTAGGAACTCTAGCAGTCTAGGGGACGGCTTGCCAGTCCATTAGGTGTGAAGTGGAATCACGTTTTCCACAACACTGGCCCCGAGCATCCATCATGTCACACATTCACAAGTATTCAACTCCACCACAGTGCTTTCTGACTGCTTTTAAAGTTGCACCCTGGGATCCAAACGTAAACAAAGGTTTAGGAATCAAAACACAAGAACGGCAAAAAGCAATAACTTTAAAACTGCCTGAAAGCCATAGAAGAACAAACACATCAGATCAGAACAGTGTAAGACACACATGAGGACAAAATGTACAAAGCTTAGACAAAGAGTATACGTGTGTGTGAAACTTGAGAAACCCTCGCTGAAAAGAAGAAGGGGACCACAACAAGACCTGCCTGATGCCTCCAGTGCTGTTATAAAACAGGAATATTGTGTTCTGTCGTGCGTTAAGATAGTCCATGTGCTGTGTGCGTATTGCAGTTTTCTTTACACCCATTTATCAGGGTCATTTTTTTTGGCCACCATACACCAAGCCCCACATATCAGCTGATATACCGCTGCAGTTTGAGAGGGATTTTATGGTGTATCTTTAAGCAGTTTGTAGATATGTGAATAATTAGTTGAATTAAAACACAGTGGTCACAGTGAAAGCTGCAGATGATCCTGACTTGGCAGGCAGGACACAGGGTTTGGTGGGTTTTTTATGTCAACTGACACCTGAAATCCTAAATTTCATGTACACACGCAGACATGTTAAACTACTGTTAGAACTCACTGAGCCCCATGTACATAGTCCTCTGGATCAGAAAACTCTGTGTAATAGTTGCAAAAACTACCCAAATGTGCTTTACCTTATGTATTATGTTAATCAGCTCACAAGAGCTGTAGCAAACTCAGCATGCAACTAGTAAGACAACATGTCTAGACACATGGTACTGCCAATTAGTGAGTTCCTGTGAGCATCCATGTGAATGAAGGTAAGGTTAAACCAGTAGCAGAACAATGATGCAGAAGTTTGCCTGTGTTATTGTAAGAGAGCACGTTTTGTCTGTGAATAGTGCAGACTAGCGTGATTAACATGTTGCTAACGCTAGTGCTAGCTTACTATGGAAGTCTCTCTGTCACATGTTCAAAGCCAAGCTAATGCAGGATAATGCTAGTGGATATTGTGTGAAATGTTCCTATTTATTTTGTTTCTGTTCTTTATATATTGCTGTGGTTATTGTTGATAGTCCAGTTTCACAGTTCAGTGAAACACTATTGTTCACACGTGCATTGGAATGCCCTCTGGAGGCCGTTTGAAGCATAGCATTTAACTGTTCTCGTGTAACTCGTAATGGCAGTTGTTTTATCTAACCTGCAGGTGCTTTAATTTAGTAAATGTCGTAATTACTAAAAATGAGTTTATTTGATTGAATTACCAATACCGTAGACCTTTGTATTAAGTTCACACCCATATAATCTCATATCTACTGAGTCATTGTAGTGTTTTGTCCTTGACCTTCTGTGGTGGTGATTTAAGAGATTTGAGAATGTCAGCCTTTTCCTTCTGACCGAGGAGGATTCAGTTGTACGCTAAACCGCCAACAGAACTTGATTACTGTGACTCCTATAACACTTTATAGATGTAATTTTTAGCAATATGTTCAGCTATACCAGTTGTCTCTCAAGATGTAAAAATCTAGGCAATAGAAGTTACACCTTTCGAGCTGTGGCCATTTGAATATTGTCAATAACATTCATTACTTTACTGTCCTCTGTCTCTGTCCAGTGGTGAAACTTCAAACTAACCCAAAAACCCAGCAACTCTTAAGCAACAACCTAGAAGCCTTACAGAACACCGTATCAATATTGTTTGGAATTCATATTTATTTCTGTGATGTGACAGCAAGGAATTACTAACTATTCACTTAGTAAGTATCTGAACATTAAATCACTGAATGCATCCTGCAGCCTCCTCAACTGTCTGCATTTGGGTCCAATCCCTGTTGCACACACCAGCCTTGAACAGTCCAGCGTGATTACGTTTTATTTATTTTTTATTTATGTCTAACCACGCTTAACTTCATTAGTGATTTGTGTTCGAAATGTAATATCTTGCATGTGTATATATTGTATTTGGTCACCAGATAAAGACCCCAAGTGTGTGTGTTTGTGTGTGTGTGTGTGTGTGTGTGTGTGTGTGATTAGATGAGTATGTGACATATGTCCTACGCTGAGGTTAATGCAGACATTTGCAGCTGCAAAATCAATGAGTGTTGAGTGGACATGCGGGATCTTTTAATCTATGTTCATTTATATTAACCACAGCACCCTGTAATGGAGGGATTCAAACAGTTTAGCATTCTTCTGAGTTGCACTAAATGAGAGAAGTCAGGGATGACGCGTAGGTCAGGACTAGTCTGAGTGACTGCTCCATGACTATTCATCCCGACAACGCATTGGACTGCTTTTAGCCCTAGTCAGCATACCTGATTGACCTTTTTTGTCGAGAACTATTCCAACAAAGCATGTTGACACAAAGCAAAGGTAGGGTCCTGGTAACTTAACAAAACCGTTGTCACACTTGGTTTGCCACAACCACACTGGTTTTATTAAATCATCTGGACCGGCAACACCTGTTGCAACAGCTTCCCTGTCACTAGTTCCTCTCATCAGATTTCTGTTATCTCCTTCGTCATTTGCTCTTTTTCAGTTGCTCAGGCCTTGCATCTTAAATTGGGATACTGTGGATGGCTTTTTTATTTGAATGAATTCTTTTTATAATTTAACAAATGGTCACATGCGAAAATGGTTAATAAAGTCTTTTACTTTTTGACACGTCCATGGTTGGACTAAGCTAAACATCTCACAACAGAGAAATTTCAATACACTATGTGCAGGATTTTAAAAGCGAAGAATGGTGTCTTTAATAAGTTGGGGATGAGATGCCATTATATGGAGGTCAGCAAGATGTATTGTCAAGAGCTGAGGCAGCAGAGAAACTGTCTATGGAAAGGCCATTTTGCGTCAGAGCAGTGTCTGATGTTGTGGATGAGATATGATGAAAATGCTAGAAGAAAAGCAGCTTTTCGACATGAATGCCAATTTTAAGATCAATGAAGGCCAAATGTTGTATAAAAAAAATGTAAGATTTGATGTAAGGGGACCATGCTTCACCAAAGGAATGTGCATCTTGGACAAGTTGACCTTTCTTGTTGGGTTCATGCAAGGCAATGGCAAGCCATTCACAGGAATTCAATTATACTTTTATGTCTTTCCTCCCCTTTTAAGAAAAAAAGAATGCATTTGTCTTCCGTAACTCTGTAGCTGCACAGAGGTATTGTTGAGGGCTGCTTTCTGAATTAATAGTTTTTTTCTGTTCAATTGAATGTTATTTGACTTTAAATTCTGCCTTTTGAGTAGCTTAAGGGTAGCAAGAAATATTGCTTATTGAAGTGCAAAGGCATTGATTAGCATGCTTGGCCTTGGTAGCTCGTCATATTAATGGACTAACTTGTGAAGGAATTTAACGCAGAGATTACTTTGCATATCTGCAGAGTAATTTCAAAGGTAAATCCAGTTTAGAGGTTGGTGCCTCCTAAGGGATAGAAGATGGGGCTGAGCCTGAACCAAGGCTTAAGAGGATGTGTCTGTAATGCCAAGTTTGATTAATGGCACCGACGGCCTGCTCATCAAGTGGTAATAAAATATGAGGGCATAAGTCAGGCCTCATCCTAGGATCTGGCAGGTCTTCAAGCACAAGCTTCTCCAAGGTATCCCAAACTAAAAGATCTATCTCCATGCTCTTTTTCAGATTGCAGAATTGCACATCGTATCTGGTGTGTCAAGATTTCAGTTGCTAGATGTCAGAAAAGCAAGGTTTTCAGCTTTTTTATTTTTTTTTCATAAGAAATTGAGACTTCAAACTTTGTCTAGAATTCCCAAGTATTAGAAAGTATCTTCCCGACGTCTTCTCCACAGAAACGGACTGGCCAAGAAATATGCTGTCACAGTACGTCATGTTAGAAGATGGCAAATCCTTAAAGACAACCTTTAAAATCCAATAAGAGAGGAAATCTCTCTGTGGCCCCAAAAAACAGCTGCCTCAAAACTTGATGGCAGACTATACGTGACTGAAGAATGCCACCAGAGCTGTTTTTAAGTTGAAAGCTATGGAAATAAAAAAAACTGCTGAATCCCAAGTTGTCTTTGAGATGGGCTTCACTTTTTCATGCCACTGTCTCTTTACCAGCAAGCATATATATATATTTTTTTTGTTGGGAATTTTTAATTTGACTTTTATTTTAAATATTTGATATCTTTCTGTTTTTAAAATGAGTCTTAGAATGAAATTTGGCTTATACTCGGGATGACGCATTATTTTCATTCTGTAAACGCTTCCTGTAGCTACTGTATATGTTAGTCATTGAGGTTGCTGGTAGTTTCCCAGAAAGCAAATATGTAAATGTGATGCACGCACAGGGAATGATCCGTACCCATATGCAATACTGTCAAACACAGAAGAGAGCAGCCAGTGGAGACAATGCTAATGGATAATGAGACAGCAGTTGAATAATTTAAGAAGGAAGACGATCTACCACTGACATATCCTCTTAATAAAACACTCGCCATTATCCCAGTTTAACATTGAGGGTTTGTTGGGGGGTGTTTGCTGCACAAATGTTTGTCTTCTGCTCCTAATTAATCTCTAGGCAGAGTATATGCTTAAAGGCATACTGCTGCCCCGTGTCAATACTATATTCTGTTCCAGATGAAAGTGTGAAATATTGATGTGACCGTCAGACAAAACAAGTGTTACAGAATATACTAAAATAGCACCACGAAACAATCTGAGACTTGGATAGCAAATTTTGTATACTTCACTTTGAGATAATTTGCTCAAGCCTATTTTCTCTTCACAAAGCTGGAGCCTGAAACGGCAAAACACTGCAACAATTCGCTCCACTGGTGTAGAGTTGTGATTTCTATCACAGGCCATGGTTGTAGTCTCCTAACATATTAAAATTGTCACTATCTTTCATAAAGATATCTCAGGTTTCCTCTTTGATATATTAAAGTGCAACTTTTTTATCATACATTTATTTTTTTAAACCAACGCATACGTAATACTGTGTGTGTGACCGCGCATTATTACAAAACATTTGTTCCGCAAAGCATGTAATATTACTGGAAATACTGTACCACAATGAATCGCATTTTTAAATTTCCTGTTTACAGAGGGCTTGCGATAGTAATGATTGATACTGTGCTACTGAGAGAGCATCTTATAAGATATTGATAGAACTGACTCCTTTTGCCAGTTTCTTCTTTATACGGCTCCTTTATAGGAGAAGATATCTTTTCATGGTTTCATTAAAATAATCACTTTCATTTTTATTTATTTTTTTCTCCCGATGTGACCCTTGAAATCTTGGCATAAATTTGCCTTCTCAATATAGTTGATACATATTGACATTCCTGGCCTTTTTGCAAATCCAAGTCAATTTGGATAATTGTTTGTGGCATATAAAAGTGTCAAGAGTCCTCTTCAAGAAGGTCAAAGGAAGTCGGGTATGTCTGCCAGATTGTAAATACCGAGCAGCAACAGCTTCAAACCCTTAACATGTCAGCTGGATGAAAATGTCTGTTTTAGAGTTCAAAAGGCAAACTTGTGGACGCATTCTAAAATAATCTTTTTAAATAGTTGGAGAGTTACATTTTTCAGGTAATAGAACATACTGTATTTATCGCAAAAGCAAACACTTAGGAATAAGTAGGCTACTTTCAATGTAATGGACATCCAACAATGTATAGAAATGATGTGCTCCATCTTTTCTTTTCAGCATAAACTGACAAAAGCACAAAGTGCTTCAACCACAATGTAAGTATAAGTCACTCGAGACATGTGTAAGGCTTAACATTTAATGTAGGGATGGAAAGATTCAGGAAACTTGTGATTAACCGTTTGTTTAGGCGCCTTCCGGTCTGCACGGCACTGCATTGTGTTCAAAGGCTGTTACAATATAAAATCACGACAAGGAGGGAGATTAATATGCTCTCTCTCTCTCGTCTAATAGACTGTAATGGGTGCTGTCAGAACGACTTCATGTCAGGCTGTCACTCCAGGCTCCGCTCAATCAAACCGAGGCATCTGTGCTTAAACAGGGCATTGCTTTGGCCAGTAGATGCCATTAAGCAAGAGTTCAACTTAAATAATAAAGGTTTTCAAAAATGGTGACCTCATTTAGCGTAATGGGTGATGGGTTACAAGTACTATTACACTCTCCACCCAAATTTGTTTTGCAAATGGTTTAATTCCAACAGAGATTATTGGTGTGCTTGGTTCACACATTCAAGTTTATTAGATTTACTTTGTGTTTCTTAGGACATGCAGTTTACGCCTAACTGGTCCCATAGCCTACTTTCAGAGAGATTCTTTGAAATTCATATTCAGGGGCACATTTTCTGTGCTATTTAACATTTCTCTACTTTTGTTACAATTAAAGTCAAAGGAAGGCTAGTAAGAAAGATCATCATATGGGACAGGCTATGGTATTTAAAAAAACAAAACAAACAAGATACAATTTTGGAGTTTTAATACTTAATTGGTGGGTAGAGGACTGTCAACTCTCATATGTTCTACTACTCTTGTTCTAGGATCTACAAGTTATACCTTTTTTGGGAATGTATTGTCTGAATTGAGCGCTTTAATTTTTCTTTGTCTTTTTCACAACTTTTAAAAGACTATCCATCCCAGACAGGTGTATGGCATTTGACTGATGCGTCTAAGAAAATAGTGAGCTGTAGCCTCACTATGAAACGGTCCCTGGTTAGTCCTTAGTATGGCCAGCTTTTTCCCCTTGCCAAAGCGCTGTCCTGGTATTACAAGTTGGTTGATTTGACATAACTTTCTGAAGCTTTAAGAAGTCTATTCAGCTCACACAAGTGACTGGCTAATTCGATTTATCCTCACAAAACCTTAAGCTTGTGAAAAGCATGTTTTCCCTGACTGATGCTAAAACTCAGCTGTAAGAACGGCTGTCATCCCACCTACTGTACAGGTGAGTTCAAATCCATCTCTGACCAACAGTTTACATTTGTTGGTTGTTTACCCTGACACTCTCCTTACCATTGGATGTGGTTTATTAAGCTTTTTAAAGCTTTGTGAAGTAAATCACTGCCTTTCAGCTAAATCTAGATAAACATCTATACATTTATAAGATAGATAAGCGGAGCTATTTCGAGTATTCTTTCTGAGAAAGCAGAATTACATTTGACGTCCCAACCTGTCAACCTGCTTCTCCTCCATCTGAAACCACACCTGCACTATTGATAATTGAAAGAGACACAGCTTCAAGGTATTCTTTAACCTGCAAAAACAGACTTTTAGTGAAGCGGAAACAAGTTGTGACCACAACACTGACATTAGAGTCATTCTATATCGTCCTCCTTTATGATCAGGCAAAACTTGTTAGCAAATAGTTGCTTATTTACACATCCAGCACTTGCAGAGCAACATTATCATTAATTTGGAGTTGTGTTTCTGGCCACCTGATGATCAATGTTGGTCCAATATTCATTCAAATGTTAGCTCAGTTGGTCTCTACCAACTACAGAGAGAAAAATCTGGCTCTTTATCTGCAAAATGATTCACCATGTTCACCAGCTAGTCGCTAACCGTATAACTTATACCCAAGCTACACGCATGTCAAATACCAGCCTTCTGAAACGAATGCTTTACGGCCAACTGAAGGAAGGGCAACTTACCCAAGGGGGACAGAAAAAGCGGTTCAAAGACGACGTCAAAACCCACCTGAGTAAGTATCGCTTCAACCTTAGCAACTGGGAGGAGGTGGCTTTCAACAGAAACCTATGGAGCAGGACGGTCTATGAAGGCACAGCAAGAAAAGGACCTCCACTGTGCCATTAAGAGAGATTTCCACCACCAAAACAGCTCCTCATACCACCACTGCCATGATAACCACCCACAAATGCTCCCATTGCAACAGAACCTGTGGATCAAGGATTGACCTCTAGAGCCACCTGAAGACCCACCAACAGGAGCACAATCATGGTCTAATCGCAGATGATGATGATAGTGTGCTCGTATATAGCTTTTTGTCTGAAAACAGGTGCCGGCTGAGGCCAAAAACAGTGTTCAAACAGCGGTGAGGGCGAAACTGTAAAGTTGCATGCCAGACAGCTAAACATCGAACCGAAAATAGCTATAACGCTCTGCAAAGCCGAGGGGAGCTGGAGCATTTTCACATATTTGCAATGTTCTCACATTGTCATTTGATACATTGTTATTTAAAAAAAAAATAATAATAAAAATAATAATATATATATATATAATCTGGATCTGTCTAAAGCTCATGATGTTCTGACTGTAGACCTATCTGTCTGTATCTGCTGCCCCTAGCAAACATGAGGCAGTAAGGGATTTGCTTAAGAGCTGAAGCAGAATGTGCTAACTGCTGTGAAAATTAAGGCAAACACTCCCCCAGTTGTAATGCATCTCAGTGCTTGCTCCTGAAAAGACCTCCTAAATGATGGAGCCTTTTAGTGAAATCAGATTTGGGGCTAATTGGAAAACAGGCTGAGTGTGGACTCCATCAGGACAGTGATGCACATACTGTACATGGGCAGGACAAAATAACAAGAGCACATTACAGTGTATTGTATCGTCATGCCATAACACAACTAATGCAACCATTGTGAAACTTTAAATGTTCAAGTTATTGTTTTTTATTTGTTTTTCAGAGAGATGTTGATTTCCTGCTGGTGAATTGAGGCCATAGTTTGTGGTGTTGTTATGCACAAACACCATTAAGTGTGCTTCAATCAGAGTTCGTGTGGGTGTAATTTTCAGCACTTTTTATATTTGCTAAAGCAGTATTCCTGTTTTTGAACCTTGACACATTAGATCATTTTGTAGTGGCTGTAACCAATCATCCAACAATGGAAAGAAAATTCCCCCCTAAAAATAGGGGCTGGACTTTTTCTAGCTTAAGTAAATAATATGGCCCTCAAACTTAATTATTTTTTAAAATTATTAAACGTGACACACAATGCTTATTTGCACTAAACTTAATTAGTCTCTCATTAGCTTTTTCTTTTTTTTCTTTTTTAATAAAAAAATAATAATAAAAAGTACTGCATCTGAGTGTAAGAATATGAAAATTTCCTTTCTCATTCCAGTCACTAGACTTTTTCATAGCAGACATTTTAACTCTTGATAGCAGCAATAGCTCGGGTGTAGCTAACAACATAAACTATGCTTCCATTTGAGCGTGCTAGTAAGCTGTGGCACTAAGCAAACAATAGCGAGGCCTTGAAACACTAAAACCTAAATAGCATGCAGCCATTGTTAATGTTTTATGATGACTACTCCTGTGCTTTTTCTGCCATGACATGAAAGTGCTGTGAAAAAAATCTACCTAAAAAGGCTCATTCTATGACTACAGCAATTTATATACAAGTAAGTGAGACAAATTAAGTATTTAAGGTAAAAATAAGACGATGCATAAGATCAAGTAAAAAAGGTTTACCCAATTAGCAAGGCAAGAATCATCTTTTTTTTCTGTCAGAAATAGGAAAGCCTCTTAATTACCCTCAGCTCAGATGGACTCTGGCTGAAATGGAAACACTAATAGTAGCTTCAGCTCTCACTTAGAGCCATAACCACTGGAACCCTTTTAAAGGGTCTCTATCTGAGGAATGTCCTGCTGGTTTCCCAGAAGGAAGATTCAGGCTATATAGCCTGTCAGTAGCTTCAAACAGGAGCAAAGACAAAGCAGGATGGCTAGTGGCAACCATATCTCCTCTGAACACACAGCACAAGAAATAAAATAAAAAAGATACTCTAGGGGTAACGCTTTGCTCTTCAGTGGGTAGCTGGGGTGTTAGATAACACCTCACTTTTCACACAGGTACAACACAGAAGAGCCATAGTTAAGACCTGTCACTAATTTGTTTTTGTCAGCAGAATAAAGGTGATGTGGGGATAGCTAACCCATTCAACTGTCTTAAAATATGAAGAGTGAATTTATTCATTCTCCCTTAAGCACTGCTCAGGGATTCTAGGCAATATTTGATAATGGCGTAGTTGGAGTGCTTGTCAAGATGCAGTATGTAATCAATTCTGAGTTTACCTCCTAGGGATATATTGACCCATATCTGTGCATAATTGTATGGCATAAAGCACAGGATCTTTTTTTTTTTTTTTAAAAAGCACCTCAGCAGAGAGGAAGAAGAAAAGAGAAAGGAGACAATAACGATTCAGAAAGAAACACCAAAGCACAAATTCCCACACTGAATTTTACCGTCAACAGAAGAAGTAACGATTCAAATAGAATAACGGCCACCTTTTTTAAAAACCCATAGTGAAATGAAGAAGGCTTTGAAAGTAACACTACTTCCCTCCCTTCCTTGCCTTGAGCCTGTTTGGCTTCCTAACATGGTTGACGGGGCACAAGGAGGAGGAGGAAGGACATCCGACTGGGCACTGTTGCAGTCCATCAACTGTTTCCTTCAGAGAGAAAGGTCAGAGGATAGAGTACGGTGGGACACCTGCTGAAGGTAATCATTAATATGCCTGCTGTCCTGTCAGCAGCCCCTGGCTTTACCAGATGTGTACTATGGGAAAGATGGAAATATGGCCACACATCATTATGATACTGGCTCTCCTAAGAATATATGTATGCAGCGACGCTGATGTGTGATTTAGGACACAAGAAACAAGACAGTGTGCGAACTGTCATTCGGACTGCGGTTAGTTACATTTGTGACTGAGAAACTGGATGTCACAGAGCTTCTTCCCACCCAGGCATGCCTCTAAAGGTTACCAAGACAACCCTCTCATACAGTAGATGACTACCAAGGACAACTGTTAATGTTTGAAACCAGCTTCTGTTGCAGTGCTAACAGTATTGCAGTATGGCAGCTGCAATGACTGAAACAGTAACTACTATTTGTCACAGCCATGACAGTACTCCTCTCTCTCCCTTGTGTTTCCCTGTGTTCCCCACTTCTCTTGTGTCTTCTATTTTTCTTGTGTGTGTGTGTGTGTGTATGTGTGTGTCTCTGTGCGTCTGTGCGCGTGCATCAGTCCTGTCCTGCTGTTAACCTGGAGCCAGCCTACCAACACACTTGCTTGCACTCATCACCACACACCTGGCTACAATCCGATCATCACCCCGCAGTAATGCTGCGTTCCAACTGTCTCGGAAAACGGAGCTTGGAATGAAGTCGCACCCAAGTTGACTGTGTTCCAGTACAACAAGGTACAAAGCCAGGTTAGCCCTTGTTGGCAATACCTTTGGTTCACCTCAAAAACCTTCATTCGTCTCTTCATTTCCCTCACTTGTGTCTCTTCCTCGTGCCTTAGCTCTGCCCTCGTAAGACGCGAGCGAGAGATGCGAGGACAGAAGAATCCTCAGTTATGAAATTGGATGTCCTCGTTCACTCGAGCGTCACTTTAAAATAACTTAATTAGGGTGTGTGCGCGGCCTTATCCCCTGTCCCAGAGTTTTACTAAAGAAATCCTTTAGACCCTATACAATTGACTTATTACATATTTATTGAATATAATTCATCCATCTCTTTGTATTCATAGATTCAATGTATTATTTCCAGTCCTATATTTGTTTTCATGCCTGAAATCTACTTTTTAATAAAAATAAAAAGATATAATAATAATAATAGTAATAATAATAATAATAACCGGTGGCTTAATGGAGCTATCATTATGTTTTATTAGAGCTTAGTTTTATTAAGATGCAATTTTGTATTAGATGTATGTATTTTAAATGGTCGCTACACTCTTCTAATTGTGTGGTTGTTACCTTGTTTAATGCTTGTTTGTTCCCTGTTCCCCGAACAGCCGCTCTCCATTCCTCCCCGGTCCTTCCTGCCGTTCTCCAGCCATTCACTCACCTTGGTCATCTTCTGCTTCAGTAACTCCTATAATAAACCAGTTAAACTTTATCTGCTCGTTTGGGTTCACTTGCCAACAACTCCTAACGCTATTAAGCTGTAGTTGATGTTTTCACAGTTTGTAACACAGCAAATTTGAGATACAAATGAGTTTATTTCTATTTTGATGAGGATATAAAAAAGGCAGATTGGCAGCAATAGTTCCACAATTTAGTTTATGGCTTTGTTGGCCTGTCTATACCCACTATACTTCAGTTGCAACTTCATGCAAATAAGTCTCCTCTCCTGCAGAGGAGAAAAGGTGGGAAACCAAATTGGATCGAATGTAATTCAGTTCACCAAGTAGGGAATGAATCGATAATGCTGAGGAATGGCTTTCAAAGGACTGAGTGCCCACCTTTAGAGGTAAGAGGTTTCTACTGTTTACAGCGCAACCTGAGCCCTTATGCTTATGTATTTTACAACGGGTTAATCAAGAATCACAGTACCCACTGCTTCATTCCTGACGTCTCTTTTTGTGATGATCACCGTGCAGCACTTCAGAAAATGTCCTGCCTTTATGCATTCTCAAGTGTGATAGGTCTGCTTGAATGGTTTTTCCATTGACTGTAGATTTGCATTCTCATCTTTTTGTAATGTATTCACAAAATATAGCTGAGCAGGCACATTTCTGTAGTTTGTATTTACTCTCAGGCCTATCAAGCTACTTACAAGACAGCGTTTGTTTACTCATACACACAGATGCTTACACAGTATACTGCATATGTACTCAAAAGAAAATTTACTACAGCAGTTGTTTTTCCTCAATTACTTTTTGCCAGTCTAGCACACATACACACATAATTACAAATGGCATAGATTACAATGCCTAAAAATTATTACAAACGCATACTGAATGAATTTATCATTTTATGCAACTGAATACTGACAAATGGCCAGCACTTCATTTTCATATTATTAGATAATTAGGAATACAAAATCATGCTATTCCAATCAAACTAGTTTTTTAATTATAAGATTGTAATTACGCAGTATTTATTAGTCCAATTACCCATGGTGCAACAACCAAAGGCACTCTACAACACAGAGTGAGGACAGCAGTGATCTTGAGGGACCTTGGAGTCAAGCGATTGCTGCTCTACAATGAGAAGAGCCCGAAGAGGTTGTTGTGGCACGTGATGCATATTCATTTACTTTTTTTTCTTGCAAGAAGCCACTCCAGAGCAGAGCAACTGCTATGAACACTCGGAGATCCCACAGCAGCAGGAGGTGGTAGACGGAGATAAAGAAAATGCATGGCAGCCAAGACTTAATAAAGTTTATTTTTCCTGCCCAAGGTATTTGGTGGCATCTTCACCAGTAGAAAAACCTGGGGAAAAGGTAATGCATCTTAAAGTGGAGATTTGTCCAACATTAGTAGACTTACTACCTGCAAATTTGCTCACTTCATTTAATACATCACCTGAAAGAATAAGCTTGAGAAATGCAAATGCATTGAACGGCTCACTATTGGGCGGCAACTATTCTGCATAAATTTCCCTAACAGGGATAGATAAAGTTGTGTTAAATAAAACTGAATTGATTTTCATATGGCAAGAGGGGTCACTGAATGGTTAGATGAATATGTAAATGATTGTAATCATACGCTATGGCCTTCGCAGTCAGTAGATTTCCACTCAATTTGTGTCGAGTTTCAGAGACTTTCAACGGGGCCTTGAAGATAGTGGCTCATAGTGATCCAACACTTAGGTAAGACACTTTATGTATTTTTGTTCTTTAATGTGTCAACCATCCTTATGTTGCATTAAGACTAGTGAAAAAATACGTTTGTGAAATTCCCCAAAACAGCAGCTGTTTCCGAGAGCTTGAGCTAACATATCTGCCACTGGCATCATATCACTCAAATATGCTTTTACCACATGGCTTGTATGACCTAATGTTTAGTTCAACAATAACCACACCTATTCACGCTGAATAAACCAGGTGTACTTATTAAGGTGACTATGAGTGTATGTCTTCAGGCTGGGGCTCATTGCAGAGTGTAAACTTTTGTGCAGACTCGATAAACAGCCAGCTTTCAGGCAAAGCTATGGAAAGTGTGGATCCATTAGCAGACCATTAGCATGTTCTTTGAACAGTTCCTGGCTGTGTCTCTCCCAGCTTGATTTAGGAGGGCAGAGAGAGCAGAAGGGAGAAAGGCAGTCAAATAGACAGGCTGATGTACTGAGTGAGGGAAGAGACGGAGAGAGGGAGACACAAAAATGTGCTTTTCATCTCATGACAGCCACATCTCAAAGAGAAAGAGAGGGGACGGCGAATCCAAGGGAAAGGGGAGTGCTAAAAGATGCAAAGTGAGAGTTACAAAGATGTGGAATATTGCTGGAGGGATCAAGAGAAGAGAGGTAGTGGAAGGTGGGCTGCAATGAAATGAAGGGAAGGTTGGAAGAGTGACAGAGACAAAAAGACATCAAGGTATAGTAACAGAAGGAGAGGAATGTAGCTATAACCTTACACAGATTAAGAATGACTGGCAGAAGACAGGTGTAATTAAAGTTCCATTAAGCGATATTAACATTAAATAAATGTCTCTGTAATTAAACTGTCTGTAATGTGGAGAGGTTGCTTGTGGGCGACGTACGGAGAATTAACACATAGCAGCTTGTAGCTAATTATTTAGGTTTTCCAGCTCATGTTCAGACAGTAAGGTTGTTCCCTATTGGCTCTTATCGACCCTCTATATACTGTAGGCACCCATTTCCAGCAGACAGGCTGGGTTTATGCTACCTTCCCAGTGAGAACTGGCAGACGAAGAAAGCTAAACACCACACGATTCAAGATCTCATGTTTCGGTGGACCATACCAGAGTTTAAAGATGAGGGAGGAAAGGACTACAAAGAGATACATATGTTGTGGTTTCTAATGAATGTGTAATATTTTTGATATTCTGAGGCTTATGACCTTGAAAAGCCTAAATGATACCAGGGCTAAGTTTCTATGATATTGTTTTGAAGTCTTTCCCTCCTCTAGAGGTGAAAAATGCATAGAAATATAATGGCCAGAAAGAAATGATCACACTCAAGATATCTTTTTTTTTGACTGCGCCGTTATGTTAAATAAAACATTTGATACAATGGCTTGAGCATAATACATTTCCTTATAATTCTTCCCAGGCGTTATTTATTTGAAACTACATGACCTTGACTGGAATTTGCATGTAAATGATGTTGGTCTGAACAATGGTTGACCACTCAACATGCATTTGTAATAATGAGTTGAATGCTGTTTAAGAGCTGAACCTGATTAACCCGCCAGTGTAGCCATGGACATCTCTAATGACACTTGAAAGCACTTATGACAGACATAAAGACGGATGTACCCTGTGACTCATGTCACCATACCCAAGGAGTGCTGTGTTGCCCAGAGCAACACTGTCTGCTGTTATTCTCTTTGCCCATTGAGAGGCATCCATGACAAACAAGCATGTCCTACAGCGTGGCTGGGAATGGCTAGCTGCCCTGCTTTCATGTATCCAAGCTCAAAGCCGAGGCGAAAAATGAATGAAGAAAAAGTTAGAGAAGGGAGACTAACAAAGTTAGAGAGAAAGCAAGGGAGAGAAAGAAAGAAAGTAGGGGTGAAGGGTTGAAAACAAACAACACTCACGTTCACTTGGCTACAGCGCTCACAAAACAATGGATTGGAAATTAATGGGTTGGTCATACACTTAATCTGATGCAGCTTTGGCAGCGGCCACCAGAGAGTATGAGCACAATTAGAACTGGTTTTGGGGCACTGATTTTCTGATAGATGGCTACTTAGAAGCCCTATACCTACTGAATAAGAAACTCAGGGCAGTGTCTGGGGATGTTACATCAATGCTACTCACGTAACATGCAGAAAATAGAGGGGGTGACTGGCAGTAGGGGGGAGCCGAGCTATTTGGAGTAAATCCACTGATGTACAATGCACTGAGAGCACATAAGCAGCAGGGGCAAAAAGGAAGGCACACAAAGAATGCAGACACAATACAAATGCAGGTGCACAGTAGCTCAGGAAATATGATATCTATTTATATAAAAGTGTGGTCACCTTGGACAATAGTTGATTTTGTAGATTTTCTAAGTGAAAAGAAGTTAAAGTTGGGGGAGGTAGTTTTCTTTATTTTTGGCATTATTGGGCAAAAAATCCATAATAACCTTTCAGCATGTTGTAATTCAAGTGCTAACTTGGTGTAGACAGTTTTCTGGAAAAAGCGAAAAAATGCCAGACTTTGAAGATATAGTCCTCATCCTAGAGCTCGCCTCTCGCCCCTCACTGTCCTGAGCCACCAGACGAGCATGGGCAAATGCACGCGCTGTTTTATCGCGGCAATTCTATGAGAATTACCGTGCGGTTTTCTTTGCATACTTGTGGGCCTGTAAAGCCCTTCGAGATTACATACTGGGATTCGAGATTCTAGCTAGCTACAGTATCAGCGAAGCATTTCAGAGATGGAGAGAAAGTGTTGCTAATAGTTTACACAGAAGGCTACCTTAGAGAGATGGAGAGAAAAGAGCTCACGCAGAAAGCTAAACTACAATATTAGAGATGGAAAGAAAAAGTGCTTGCCCCGAACTACTGCTATAGGCTAGCTCGTGGCGCAGTGAGCAGAAGGCTAGAATAATGGCAACATTTCTCCCATCTCTGAAACACTTTGCCAATATTATCGGACTCTCTTTTTGATACATCTGTCTTTCTCTTTCAGGTTGCTTTGCAGCGTAGGCAGTTGAAGAGCAACCTTTCCACCTTTCAGGCTTTCACCGAAGGGAAGTGTGCATTTGTAGAACAGCCAATAGGAATGCTCTCTCTCTGAAATGACCTGTGATTGGCCAAAGTCTCCTGTCACAGGCTAGATTTTCTGAAGCCTGAATACAGAGCCAAGAGGAGGTGCAGAAGTCTAGTTTGAATCTCAGACAACCTGAATTACAATATGCTGAAAGGTTATTATGGAAGTTCTGCCCCATAATGCCAAAAATAAACTGCCTACCCCAGCTTTAACCGGAACTCTGCAGGGATCAATTCTTGAACATGACACAACATCGCCACAGCCTTGGAGTCTCCTGTAAACGCCTGTTATGTTTCTCCACATTTCCCTGCAGAACATCTCTAGTTCAGAAACATGCATAGATCATTTTTGTATGCACTGCACCTTTTTAAGATATAACCACAGATATTCAGCAATATTTAAGTCTGGGAACTGTGAAGGCCAATGCAAGACCTCAATCTCATGTGTCTGTAAGTAGTTCATGGTTGATTTAGATGTGCATCCTTAATTGTGATATTCAACCTTTTTCATATTTATCTTTTTCACAGACTCTGGAACATTATGTTTTATGGATTTGGGCTGATGTGATCTGGGCGACTGGGTTTTAGAAGGCATGTTGGACTCCTGCTGGGAAACCCAAATAAGAACTCAAGCGACCTGTGCAAGTTACGCTCTGTGCACTCTAATTAGCTAGTTTTTCTAATCCAGTGAGTTTTAAAGTAGGCTATGTATTGCCTGTTAATAATTGTCAAGGAAAGCGCTTGGATTCCAACTTAGAACATAAAAAGTAAGAACTCAAAGGTGTCTACTCATCCTTTTGTCGGATAAAGCAGATGTAGACAAACCTGTGTGTCAGGATGTGTTAGAGTTCCAGTTCGTGACTCATAAGCTCGTAATTTAGGTCTCATGGAGGAGGCAGACTCTGAATGGCAAGCACAGAAACAACATGAGTTTTCAGAAAAAATGATCACAAACACTGATCCATGGGTGTTCCCCATTAGGTGACAAAAATACATTTACTTAGAGTATTATATCTTGTGTTGGTACAGTTTTATATGTGTGAAACTTTGCCTACGCAGGCGTATATTACAGGTTTCTGCACTAGTGAGCTGGCATATGTGTAGTGCATATTTTGTTGACAAATGGCAGGAATTTCGTATTTTGCTAATACTATTGCTGGAAAGGGGGCCTCCATCCCAGCTTGCCCCAGCGAGGTCAGGGATGATTTCATATTTTTTTTCACCCCATGGCATAACTAACTTATTGGCATTGTTTGGGTTGGCATTATAATTACTACTTCACTCCATCTGTCATGGTAGATAAAGTTGTCTATCAACATGTTGAATGCCATAGAAAAAAAGAGTCTCACAGAAATTTATGTCTGAAAAGTTTTTGGTTTTTTTTTCTTCCGGCAACTTGTGCTGTTACTAAATACTGAAAATGTCGAAGGACAAATGACTATGTGTAAGTGTTTCTGCTCCCTAGGTTCGTGTGTAATCTTGATTGTCTGTAAAGGGGAAATCCATCTATTTGAATCCATTCTTTTCTCTATTCATGCAATACTTACTTTGCTTCTGGC
Source organism: Bovichtus diacanthus (assembly GCA_943590825.1). Lineage (NCBI taxonomy): Eukaryota > Metazoa > Chordata > Actinopteri > Perciformes > Bovichtidae > Bovichtus > Bovichtus diacanthus. Next base: position 8,872,017 of record CALSBV010010773.1, read on the forward strand.
TACCACTCTGTATGTTCTTACAATTTGAGAATATACTGGAATTTGAGGGCCCAAATCACACTGCACTGAACCCAATTTCTCCACTGCATTAGGAGGAACCACTTGAACAATCTTGATGATCTTTTAGGAAATATTTAGCCTTAAAACCTGTGCTTTTTGAAAGGTTTATATATTGCACGTGGGTATTTCCTGGCTTTAACTGAATCGCCAGCTGGACCCGTTCTGGAGGGGTCTGACTGACAGTTTGATGGGGTGTGTGATTGGCAGGCAGGTACAGTATGTTGCATACTGATCAGATGTACAGTGCGTCAATATTTTCACATTCATTAAAACATCAGACGTTTTAATGTCAACTATGCAGAAGAGATCACATTCTGTGGGCAAAGAGGTTGTGGAGTAATTTTAATCCTGCAAAGCACAAAAGCTTACAGACATTTATAATTGGATCCATCACATTTGAGTGTTTCCTCCTCACAGGAACTTTGCGGCTCCGTTGATGGCATGTTGCTTGGCGTCAGTCTGCCACCAGTCGACTTTCAACAATTCTCTCTGCATACCCAAAATAAGTCATGTAACATGATTATTATTCGGGGTTGTCATTTTATGCAGTTCTGAGCATGGTATTTACAATGGTCACATTAGTGTGTATAGGTGGATATATAGACAATACCTTCCTGAATGCAAGTAAAACTACAGATAAGCCACGGAATACTGCATTTTCCATTGCCACACTTTTCTTTATTTAATTTAATTTAAATAATTAATACATTTTTAGAACACAATATCATTATTTGATTTTAAAAGAAATTTGCATTAATGTATTTTTAAGGGACAAACAAATTAAAATCTAAGAATTTATAAGAAATGCTTTTCAGCATTAGCTGCTTTCCATCTGTCCATCTGCATTTTTACCATCAAGCAAACGATTTTGATTGATCACATTTGAAATATTATTTATAATGTCTTGATACATTTCATGGTGCGAAGGACGCTTCCTCCTAAATTCCCAATAAATTCCACTCTCCAAATCTCTGCGGATTGGCTTACTGGTGTGTCCAAAATTGACCAGTCAAGCCAGTAAAGAATCGGTTTAGGAATATTGACATGGCTTGTGCCTTCAGATTTGGGCAACAGAAGGCTGCATTTCTCATCCGCATATGAGGGAGCCTTTGGAACAGCCTTGTTGACTCGTTATATATGATGTAGTCTTGAAAAGTGGACTTTGAAAGAGGCAGTTCCTGAATTGAGACATACAATTAAGTTGTCTTGTGAAATATTGTTTGGCCTGCCCTGTGGAGCTTGCTGTAGCTTTGAGCAAACAATACTTTCCCCTCCACTTCTACCTCAGTTACCCAAACCGCGACACTGATTTAGCAGTTTCTCTATGTGGCATCTGGTGTTCAGTGTAGTCCAAGGCATGTTGGCAAACGTAGTAGCTCAACATTCTTAGCATATTGGCTCTTGATTGCTTTCACTGGCGGGAAAAAAAATGGGTGGTGAGAATGAATGAGTAGCACTGTCTCAACCTTGATGAAGTGTTGTCTGTTGCATGATTTTCTCTTGTCGAAACTGATAATAATACATAGGAGGATTTATGATATTTCTTAGAATCTAATTACTTAAAAAAAGACTGGACCTTATTTCTGAAAACAGTATCGCTTCGCATATTCTCCTTGATATGGGTATTGCTAAAGTCATTTTTCTTTGGTATTTTTAGTTTCTAAAACTTACACCACAAAGTGGAACACAGTCGGTGACATTATTTTAAGCGTCATTACTGGCTTGAAAATTTGTAATGGTTCATTAAGCAGCAAGTTATGATTAGAGCTAAAACACCTCATGTGTATTACCTTCCAACACACAATGACAAACAGTCATACAGTAAGTGCTGCAGTTGTGGATTAAAATTGCATTTCCTGTGGACCCTTACCTCACAGAAGGACTTCCATAGCAAATTAGTAATTCAAACAGCCGCGTCGCAAACTGTCACTCTTTCAAAGAACAGCCAGATGGTGAATAACTGAGCCAGAGAGTGTTATTCTTCAAAATGACTCAAACAGGACACAGCATGAACAGTAAGAAACAAAACAAAACTGAACCTGTTTCAATTGAAATATCATCCTCTGAAAATACATGAGAAATGCTGTAAAAGCACTTGAATTACATAATTAGAATGACAACAACGCAAGACTGTATAAAGGAGAAGGCCAGGGATATGACCACTGTGGTTCACCATTAATAGAGGTTTGCAATCACAAAAAGGTCATTCCATTGTGTCCTGGCAAGGCAGGGGCTCTTTGAAGGGAGCAATTACAGCATTCACTGCTGCCAGGGCCCTGACTTATTTCTCTTCAGAGAGCGCGCTGTACACATAGTCCATTTTTGCTTTTGCCCTATTTACCATCATTCTGTCTTCACATGCTGTTCTGAGCTCTTGTTACGACTGCTGTGGCTTCCAGTACAAAGACCTAATTACAGTAATGGCAAGGGATAAACAGATAAACAAGCAAGCACATGAACTGCAGGCCATGAAGGCAGTTTTATAATATGTAAACCTCCCACGCTGCTTGAATAAAAATCCATCCCAACCAGCCAGTTAGCTGATCATCCTGACCAGCTAAGGGCCACACCAAAGCAGATTACAAATAGACAATAATTTGATACATGTGCTGCGTAGTTATTCAGGAGATGTCCAGCAGTCTCATAAAACATGCTATTAAAATTGAATCAAATTCCACGTCAAATATATTTTAGAATTGGAATGAACATGTTTAAACATCTGCATGAGTGTGTACGTGAGGTGTGATAATATTCAAAGCATGTGCGGTGATGGTAGCTCCAGGCGAGATAGCAGAATACAGAATGGGTGACGAATGAGAACTTGTTTTACTACCGTTGCCTCGACTCTCTGGGTGCAGCGCTTAATCGTGTCCGTCATTTAACCATGGGCCCCCGTCTTCACAAATGAAGGTCTTGATATAGGTGTTGGAGACGGCCGGCGGAGATCTAGGAATGTGTTGTTGTCCTTGATACTGCATAGTCCAGGATTATTGATCTAAGAAAAAAAACACTCAATCATGACTGTGTGCCTTCTGCAGAGCCAGCAAAAATCCCTTGCCTGAAAATGTCCGAAGGAGAAGCCCTGTTTCAGGTTTTTAAACACAAAAATGTGTGTATGGGTGCTTGAATTTATAGAAATAATATTGTCATTTAATGTTGAAAACATAAGAGAGTTAATTTGCATGTGTGTGCATTTTCCCCTTGATAATGTGGAATAAACAACACATTCATGATCTTATTGTAAAAACCTTTTAAAATATGTTCCAACCCAACTCTTTTTCTTCACCCACAGCACCGTTTCAGCCCATTATTTGTTATGTTGCAATATCAGATTCCAGTATGAAGTGGTCACGCTCCTGAACTGACCAGCATGCGAAAGTATAGAAATAGAATAGAATAGAAGTAAAGAAAAGTAACATGGACGTCACACGCAACATGGCGTCATACGGAAGTATACATGGAGACCATTGAAGTCAACGTTTATGGTCTCATTTATAAGTTGTTGTGCAGTGGAAGCCAGTGAATTTGTGAGTAGATGGGTTAGGGTTAGGGTTAGGGTTAAGTTTTAATAATGGCTTTTTGTGGAGCTATGGCTGCTACTCCTATACGGAGGTGCGTGTGTCGCATGAAATCCAATATGATTGTTCAGACTGATCTCTAGCTCGGGTCTGTTGTATCACAACCTGAGCTAGAGATGATCATTCACGCTTTTATATCATCCCGCCAAGAAGCGTGCAATTCCCTTTTCACCTGCCTCAGCAAGTCATCCCTGAACCGTCAACAAATGGCCCATAAAGTTGCTGCAAGGCTGTTGACCAAGTACAGCAGGAGGACCTGTCTTATATTTTTTACATGGGCTTCCCATCAAGTTCAGGATTTTGTTTTTTGTTTTGACATATCGAGCCCTGCATGGTCAGGCACCTGAGCACATCTGACCTGCTCCATCGTTATATCACCAGTAAGTCACTTATAGGTCTTCTCACTCGCGCTCGACTGAAAACAAAAGTTGCTGTGCCTTTTTTGAAGTGGTGGAATGCTCTTTCTATAGACCTGCTTTCTTTGGTGACCCCTTTTATAAAAGGAGCTGTGTTTGTAATGTTGTGGTTTTCTTTATTATTTTTTTTAAGGTCTGTTATTTATGATTTATGGTTTGGTTCTTTTTTAAATTATTTTTTTTACTGTTTTATTTTTGTGAAGCACTTTATGACCTTGCTCTGTAAAAGGTGCTATCCTAAATAAACTTTACTTATCCTACAATGTCACGTACGTAACGCACTTCACTTACTTTAACCAAAGTTAAAAAGTTTAGCCAATGGGTGCTGACCCAGGGTTCGTATGTGACGAGTTTGGAAAATGGTTGAACATTTAAGCCTACATTACAGTTACGTCTTCAGTATATGTGCTGTACCTCTGTGAGCAACAGAGACGTACTGGAAGTAAACCAAAGCAAGTTTGAATGTTTTTGTCACAAAATGTTATTTGTGATAGACTGGTGACTTGTCCAGGCCTGTCCAATGCACCCTGGGATAGGCTGTGTCCCTCAATACTGAACATCTCTAAAAGATGAATATATGGATAAAAATAATAAAAGTAGTGTGATGAGACATACTTCAAGGTGGAGTTAGCAATTCTGAAGATTGTTGATATTTTAACTCGACACCCCCAAATGCGCCCTCCAGATTTTCCGTCCCTCTTGCCCCCACCGCCTTTCTCTTAATACATCCATGGTCTTTCCCCTGTCCCGTGCACGAGCACTAACACCCCTTGTTGCTGATGGTGCTGTGTCGGGCTGTGTGGCTCGGTCCGAGCCACTTTGTCTGTTTCCCATTTACAGAGCCAGGGCTGTGTATGAACGGCAGATTGTTTTTCAGCGCTCAGAACCGACGGCTAGCAAATCGTGAGCAGGTATTCACTGAATTTGACAAAAAGGTTGTTGGATTAGAAATGCTGACTCCATCTGTGAGTCTTAATGTGATTAAGCACTACACTTGTGGTACGAAGAATGTTTAAAAAGACGTTTAAAACCTGAGACACGACCACGTAGGAAGTAATGTCTAAATAAAAGATCACAGTCTCGAGTGTAAAAAGAGAACAAAGCACAAGCACAATAGTAAGAGGAGAGATGCTATGAAGTGAATCATTGAATTGCACAACGGCACAAAGAGGGATTCTGATCTGTAGAATGTGAATGATGTTAATGTTGGAGGAGCGTGAATATTAGCGATTTAGTAACTGAACCTAAACTTCTGCACAGAGCACCACATAATGGAATGTGGGGAGATGAGCAATGGAGAGGAGAAGGGGCCTGTATGAGTTGACATGATGTCCGTAAGGACAGGCTCGTCTGCACGGTCTAGTACAGTGAATTAACTTTTGTGGGATGATTTCAATATTAATACCAAGCCACAACACTGGTGACTTTTTAAAGTCTGTTAGGCAGTTTGAAAGGAAGGACATAATAAAACAGGGTCTCCATATTGTTATTGATTTGCAATAGTTTTTCCAAAAATGCATCACTTTAATGACTACTGTGACTTTAAGACCTTGTTTCAAATAAAGTAAGATCACCAATACAAGCACAAATGAAAATGCAAGGGGACAATTCTGTTATTACTGACTGTCCCCGATGACGTGACCTTTTTAGATTTTCTTTATTCAACAGCAGGAGTGAATCCTTGGAGTGCAATCTGAGCCATATTTGGTTACATTTGCTTGTACAGGTGAACATATGGAGAGAGCGCTTTCATCGGCCCTGAATTAATTAACCTGATGGACTGACACGAGCAGCATTTTGATAACATGAGTAACACATATCCAGAGCTGTGTCCTTCACAGCCATGGAATGAAAATAGATAATGCGGTAAAACATTGTCAGTATAAAATGACAAAAATATGCATATGTGTTGAATCCTAATCAACACAGCTAAGAGTCAAGCCCAGCAATTGTTTTCTGACTGCAAAGCAAAAATAAGATCAATATTACTTGTGCGCAAGACCCTCAGATATGTATATTCCTCATGTGGGGCAATAACTTAATCCCAGCTGGGCAAGCCACCTTTTTCTGGCAGAGTGTAGCCTTCAACTTCACAGAGCTGACTTTAAACCACCAGAGAAGGAACTGAGATCACGCTCGACATGGTGCCAAGAATGTGGATATGACTCTTTGGTTAAACGAGAACAGAATAATAAAAAACAGTATAGTCAGTGAGTTTGAACAGAAGTTGTGCTCCTTATCAAATTAGGCTGTAAATTGATGAACCATTTAGTCTACGGAATGTAAAATATACTGGGAAAAATGTCAGTCTTCAAATGGCTTCTTCTATCCGATTAACAGACCAAAACACAAAGATGCTCAATGAACAATATGAAGCAGAGAAATGCAGCAAATCCTCACATTTGAGAAACTGCAACCTGAAGATGTGTGGCACTTTTGCCCAACAAACGACTAAACTGATGTCCATTCACTGTGGGACTAACCATTTGATTAATCAACTAATCCTTTTAGGCACTAATTGAATTCAATGAATGCTAATCGTTTCAGTGTTAGACAAATGCATTCTTCCGTACTCTTCCTTCCCTCTTTTTGTTCCTTTTCATTTCTTTTGCAAAACCAAACGCTATAGGGCACAACTGCCGTTGTCACTCTCATCACTAGCACGTAAGCCCTTGTCCGACCCCAAGGACGAGTGCACTCAATAACTGTCCCTGTCCAGACGCGGTAAGCCTATGCCACAATCCCTTAAACCCCTGAACTCTGACATGCTTCAATGAGGTACATGAAGCCTCCTCCTTTGGGAGATTAAATTGAAACTCTTTCCCACTAAACTCCTGAATAATTGGAATTTTTTTTTTTTACTCTGCTAATCTGCACTGTTGTGTATTGTCCTTAAGCAGCATTAAGTGATAACATCGGGGCATAATGATGAGACGCGACAACGCTCCTGATCAGGACTTCTAGACAGAGAAATGATATGATGACAAAGGCCTCGGATATTTCTCCGAAGCCACTGCCTTCGCTCACTGATGAGGTTTTTGCTTCACATCCATTCCTCACATTAAAAAATAATCAGAGGTTTGAAGATGCAACTTTTGCCACGGTTGTGCAAAAAAGTTTTAGACCCTTGTCGCTGCTTATTTAATTTCAGCCACTGCTTTTATTTATTTACGAGTTCAAGATAAATGTGTCAACTCAGTTTCTTTCGCAAGACGATTATCTGTCATTTCCCCCTTATCTGCCGCCCGTGTCCTACATACAGTTCTGTATTTACCCTTCAAAATGTCTTTATTTTGTGTTGAGTTTCAGATATGAAATTGAAGTCTCAGACAGCTTTTTTCACATAGATTTATATATTACTTTTATCATTTGTTTTAGCTGCTTACTTTGTTACCTACATAAGGCAACATTAATCAATGTTATGACAGCGCAACTGGCAACAGGAATATGTGATATGTTATCTACCTACCTACCTATTTACCTTCCTTCCTTTCTTCCCGTCTGTCTGTCTGGGATCTAAGATGCCATATTACACTTGTTTACTTTGACTGCATACTATTGTAATCCCTGAGGTGAGCTGAGATGCTCGAAAAAGTTCTCTCTGTAGTGGGAACTGGAAATAAAACCTCTTGAGTTTGTGTGTTTTTGTGTATATTGGGAGCTTTTGCTCCACTCAAGTCAGATCATGCAGCTCTATTGTGAGCAGTGCAGTCACATACTGTGCTATACATTGGTTCCACTTCATAGGTTTTCCAGCAGAGTAATTGAATCTCTGGCTCAGCTGACCTTTACCATCAATACTACACTCTACAGTATATTTTCTTTGTATCCTAAATTAAGACTTTCACTGTTCTTTTTGTATAAAACTGAACCTATACTTTGTACTTGTTTTATGGTATAAAGCTTAGACTTGTTTTACACCACAGTGGCAAAGAAAAAATGTTAATAAATTTAATTTCATATGGTCATCACAGTAGCATTAGAATTGTAACATATGTTTATGCACAAGGACCAGATAGTGTTTGCTGCGAAACACTCTGTTACAACACCTATCCACAGGAGGCTCCCTATGCATCAAAGGCCATATCTTTCATACCGACTGTCACAGAGGGTACCTTTCGTTCCTGGTTCACCGCCCCAGTATTGGTCATCAAGTGACATTTATCCACAACTTTGGAATGGGGCTCAGATCACAGACTGATTCCAGCTTTGCTGGATGTGATATTTGGCTTCAGTATCTGACCTCTTATCTCAACCTCTTTAATACCCTTCATGTATGTCTCTGAGAAAAGATATCTTTCATCCCTCTTTTGCATTAAAATCCCATTAATTTCTCTAGCATGTTATCACTGGATAAGTTTTGCAGGCATGAGATCTGAGCCACGTTCGTCAGCATATTTGTATTATCTGTCTATTGGTGCACAGGCCAAATTGTGCCGGAAAGTGAGTGGAAAATCTTACAGGTGAAATGGTAGACAATATTTTGCTCTGATTTTAATATAGAATGTATATTTGGATGATATTGTTCATTGCCAGCAAATACAGTATGTTGGCAGATATTTCTCTTATAATATTAATGCACTGCCGCTTAGGAGATGGTTGGCAGTAAACTAAATACATATAGCTAAATTTACTGCTGTAAATTAGCTCTGCATTAAATCACAGAAGTGTATGCTTGTGTATACTACTGGGTATCATGTCTGGCAGGAAGTTGTCAAATTTACATGTTATCAAACTGTACATATCACTGTTTGCATATCATCACTGTCCTTAACATAAGGATGAATCAAAGCTAAAAAAAAATGTGTCAAGTTTAGTTCCGGAGGCAAAAATTGTTAATTTTATAGACTTACTTAAAAACAATACAAATACAAAAACTGCAATACATTGATAAGAAACAATAAATGAATGGATAATGACCGTTACCATTGCACATAGCCCCACATTATAGTATGAAAATCCTCTCGCCTAAGATGATAAGGTATTACTAACATTAAGAGCAGTCCCTTCAGAAGCACTGGGAGCCATTTATTTTACAAAGGTGTCAGCATCAAAGAAGCATCAATGTCAAGAAACCCCAAAGCTACTCTATATTGGGAAGAAGTCATTATCGCAAGATCTCACTTCACCGTTGGAATTAAATAAAGAGCACTCCCATAGCAGGTGGGAACCGCTTGCCTTATATCTAACTTATATATTGCACTACATGCTATTTGTGAAAGAAAATGCAACATGCTCATAAAATATTGTACAGTACAATACTTTTATAGAGAGAAAAAAATTGTATAAAATGATGCTGTGTATTCAGGGTCAATGTAGAAAAAAAATGTCTGTATCAGGTTGTGTCACTCTGTAACTTAGCTATACATCCGATTCAGTCAGCAACGTTACACACCACTCATTCATCCTGTGTTGATACTCTGTCCACAGGTATGATGGTGATGCTGAGGCTGGGTGTCCTTCCTCTTACACCCTTGGCATCATTTCTAATCTTCACCTGGAATGTACCTGGAATATTTGGCACACTTGCACCATCGAGCTGGAGGAAACCTGGCTAATCACTGAGTACTGCTGACGCAGGTAAGACCAAACCTAGTAGCTGCAAAGATAGTTCATTTAATGAAATAATAGTATTTGATCATTTTTTTTGTTAGCTCATGGTAATTCTGGAGTTGAGTGATAGTTTGGTTGAGTATACAACTCTTGAGTGTGTGTGAACTGAGAAAACTGAACTGCTCTGTGGAAATGATATTTTTCTATTTTCTATTTATTTGGTCTTACTAACTGCCATATGCAATGTTTGAGTCAAAATCTAATTTGTGTGATATGTTGTGCGTTGCTGGGATATACAGTGTATTGCATATGTGCAAGTGGCTCTGTTAGTTGGAAGAAATGCTTGGTTTGTGATTGAAGTTCATAAATGCTTTGTATGGATTTGACTCTGCTGTTGACAGATGTGTGAGACCGGCACTCTGGCTTGCAACTGTCAAACCTTGGGCGGCTTGGCTTGAATGGCTGGCATATTTAGTGATACAGGTGTACGTTTGTTTTGCCAGCAGCATTGTCACATAATGTTTCAAACATGTTTTATTTGAATCATGTCTCTCGCTGCGCACCTAGACCCGTTTAGCCAATATGTATTTCTTTGTGACAAAACTCTGCATTTTTGCAACATTGACAGGGAATGCTTTGCAGTTACGTTCAATGTAAAAAAAAAAAAAGCCATAGAAAATTAGTTGTATATTTACATAGCTTTTAGAAGACAGGGTTGGCTCCATTTCAAGATAATGTCTTAATTATGCGGTAGAACCCAAAAGGAACAAAAAGAGGGAAAACTGTTTGAATTATTCAAACCAAGACACTTTTGACTAATTGGATAATCAAAAAAAGCCTGAACAAGTAAAGGAGCTAGGGGGGAAGCTAAGAGGGAGTTGAGAATAAAAGAGTGGAGGACGTGTAAGAGAGCGCGCAGCGTTAGTTCGGAGGGAAATGAGAACACGTAATCCAGTCAGAACCCATTTCCAACACAGACATATTAAGTATCTACGACTAGTTGTCATGGTGTGGGGCCTCAAACCTCTGAATATGCCTGACACATTCCACATGTCAAAAAGAGGTACATGGTAATCACCGACACAGCCGTGCAAGGCCTTGTTTCAGAAGAAGTCAATACCTGTCAGCAGTAAGCATCAGCAGCCTGGAGTTCTGGCCTGGCCCCCTATAGCCGACCTGTCAGTATGCCTCAGGCACTGCATCATTAGTATAACCCCATGTCAGCACTCTCATGTTGTAGCCAAATACCCGCTGTTTTTGTTCACAAAGATTACTAAATGAAGGCTTTGTGTAAATCCATAGGTTTTGTTCATTAACCTGCAAGTGAAAGATTGGAATTGAAAGTTGCCTCGCATGCAAAAGAGCCTTACATATTGACACACACGGCTTCAAGATATGCTCTCTCATTGTTTACCAACAGTCTGTGTTGCAGCAAGGCTTCGCTGAGTTTTGTAAAAACTGGAAATCCTCCAAACTGACACAGCTACCTACTTGTATTCATACATTTTAGCAATACTGTCTAAAGTAAGCAGAAATGTTTTTGTTTGGTCATGTTAATTCCTAATAGCAAGACTATCTGCCAAAAATGAGGATCATATTCAGATGCTAAGTCAAATATAATGGTACAAATAGCTACATCTATGAATAGAGGTTAACATGTTTGTGGTATTTATACAATAGAATTAACTCTGATCTCGCTAAAGACTAAGGTTTCCTATGAACCCAATGTGCAAATAAAATATAAATTCTACATACCGTCATCAATAAGGACAGGAGATATGTCTGCATCTAATCAAAAATGTTTTTACAAAAAAATCTGTTGAAATGTGTTTGAATAGGACAGTGCTGTAAATTATCCCCTGACTTTGCCTCATAATTAGACTTTCACATGGAGATTAATACAGCAAATAGCCATAAACTATGATTCTAATGATTGTTTTTCATTTTTGCTTTGTAGACTTATCGGTCCACCCCCAATCATACGTCTTCCGTAACATATTTAATAAAATCCTTAGGGGCTGCATCACTTTTAATGATGGTGACACTGATTAGACAGTTTTTTGTCTTAAATGGATTGAGGTTGTTGACGGGGCGGAGGTTCCTAAATTAATCAGAGGACTAACAAACATCAAGATCTCGAATAAGCACTGGACAAGCACTGAGAGAGTTTAAGGCATTAAAAAAAAAGCTCATGCATGGTGTCTGTCTACCTCCAGTATATATTGCAAACACATACAGAATGTCCCGCATGAGTGTCAAGATGAAAAACGGAGGATTTCCAGTCATTTTTTAGCCATGATATATGCTCAGTCTGAAGCCTAGGCAACAAAAGTGTCCTCCGGGGAGTCTCTTATGTCTTTCTCTGTCTTTACAGAGTGAGAGGATGTATGGCCATTGTCACTGATGTCAGAGTCAATGCTTGTTAGAACACAGTAATACAAGAACACCACTGCATACATTTATAGTTCAAACACTGCACAAGTCACAGGATGCTAATACATTGTAGACCGAAGAGTGTGCTCCGTTTCCCCGTCAATGTTGTTTTAATAGCAACAATAACACTTGATCTTCACTTGTTCATCACATGAAATGGTCAGCTGTTCAACGGTCAAAACAACGTAACGTTACAGTGGTTTAAGCGATGAAGAAATAAGAATGTGAAACATGACTGTAAACCCAGTAAACCTGGGTTGAGGAGGGAGCAAATTGTACAACCGCCATGTGCACTTTGACTTGACAGCTGCACTTGCAAATGAGATGTATTATAATGCCATTAACAACAAACAGCCAACGCAAAGACCACCATAAAAAAAAAAAAAAAAAAAAACTAATTCATATTCATAAACAGGGACACAACAAACCTAAACTTACTCTGGACTTCCCGCTCTGCTGAAGGCTGTGTTGTTGGGCATTGAATCTGTCTTCATCAAAATATCCATTCATCTTTTAGCTTGTGTTTGAGTGCCTTTTTGAAGGCAAGCTGTTTGAGAGGGGTCCAGTGTTTTTGAGCAACATGGGATGCGCTCCTCGGAGCCAAATGTTTTCATGAGTTGAGAATGAGTAGAGAATGACTTCACGCGTGTTCCAGCGGATACCTCCATCACGAAGAGGAGGGTGAACGCTGTGCGTGCGGTTGGGTACGGCTTGAAGTGCAGAGTGGAACACAAAGAGATTGTTGGCTGAAGTCACTTTTCCGTCTTAAGAGAGACTCACTCCAATGTTACTAGAAAAAAACAACATCATTCAGATTGTTTCAACTGTGACATCCTGTCTGCTTAATAAACTACAAATCCTGACACAGATTTACTGTGCATACATCTCTTGCCTTGACAACTTACACCTGCCTTGGCATCTGCAGTGAAATCAGAAAGCACATAAAGTGTATTAAACTAAGTCTCTGCATGCAGTCTCTCGATGCATTGCAATGTTTAATGCACTGTTAACATATTCAACTGCAGTGAACACATCCATATTTCTTCCCCTGTGGTTTTCTGTTTGAAAGCTCCACAAATGCTAAACCCTTATATTCCTTATGTGTTTAGGGTGTTGGCCTTTTTAGTGGTTAGCCTTAGCTGTAGTGCCTGTTTTGTCATCTTGTAAGGCAAGTGTCTATAAAAACAGCTTTTACCATCCTTGACTGCTCTCCATAAGTTTTATGAGGGTGTTTTTTCTTTTTTGTTATAATGGTCTATGTACCCTAATACAAGCCCTGAGTTACAGAGTATAAACTTTTCAGAGCATTGTGAATGGATTTTTCTAGTGAAAAGCCGCAGTGGTAACCAGGGGGACTGTATCACCCACCAGCCTGACACAGAAGCCCGCCACGACTTCTGTAAGTCTTTATTCATTGGTTGCAGACACCACTAAAACATTTTTTTTTTTTTTTTTTTTTTTTAGCAGAATGACATTTGCAGTAAGGCAGGCAAATGACAAAGTATTCTCTGCTGTGTGTCATGGAGTGTCTTGACTTGAAGGCAGACTGAATCATTATCTGTGCAATCACGCAACTTAATTACGACTGCCAGGAGCTAGCCCTGCATCTCCACTGTCCATCTGTCTGGCATTCTTGAACTTCATCCATCTTTTTTGTCCCTTTTTTTTTTTTTTTTTCCTGTGGTTTCAAACCCAAGAATGAAAGAAAACCAGGATTTGCAGACAGCTCAGGGCTGTCATCCGTCTGTTGTTTCTTTATCCTGATATTGTGGCGACATTGGTTGTCTTGTTTTTCAGTCTATTGAGTGAATGATGTTCACTTTGAGCGAGAGCTGTTTTAAAGTTGAGGTATTGTTCTTTGCTAAGGACGTATGGAAACTCTGCCTCTTTTGTCATGCTTTCAATCTTTCTACCAGTCTTGTTGGTGACAGCCACCAGCGTTTGATGGAAAAACAGGTTGCTCTTCCTTGAGTACTGCTGACATTTGACAAGCTGTGTCTTGAATGAGTACAGTGTTTGGGCTGGTGAAATGAAGTTGCCAAATTGGTATTTTAGAGAATAGTATTTAAAAAAAATAAAATAAAAAAATGAAAGCAACTTGGAGGCGTATGTTGTCTTCATTAGCTCAGAAAACAATCAGTCGATTCATTGATTAGTCGATCTGCAACAATTTTTGCAGCGCTAGTCTACTTTAAAAGCATTGGAAAGATAAATGCTTAGTAGCCTATATACAATGTCAGGATATAGTGAAAAATGTTTCCTAAAGTCCCAGGGTACATCTTCAAATGTCCTGTTTTGATCAAACAATAAGCCAAAACTGAAAAAGCTTTGGTTAACGGTCATGTAAGACAAAGCAAAGCAGCACATCCTCACATTGGAGAAGCTGGACGTTGGCATTTTTGCTTAATAAATGACTTAAATGATACACAAATTATAAAAATAGTTGGCAATTACTTTTCTGTCAATCAAGTTATTGTTTCATCCCGAGTATCCGCTTTGTTCTATAACTGGCAGGTCTTAAGATCTTGCCAGCAAACAAAAAGTGCTTTATTTATTTAGTTTTTGCCTCACTTGACCCATATCTAGTCTGGATCACAGCTATATTTCTATAACAACAGATGCTTTTTGTGCATATGAGGTTTCACATTGTTTTCATCTAGTAAGATACAGATATTCTCCAGTTCTATTGTTAAATTACCCTTGACGACCTACTGTTATTCCACTGCTGTGAAAACTACTATTCTTCACTTCAAATGAATTCAAAATGCACATGTTGTAGTAGTTTCACTGCTCCATTACCCTTACACTTGTATGAGTAAAGAAGATTCAAATTTTTGGCATCAGTCGTCCTGCTTTAGCACTCAAACACATGCTTGATTATTTCCATATTAGTGCGATGCGCAGTTTAACAGAATGTACATGGTATTTGGTGCAGTGAAATGATTCCGTTTAATTGATTAATTTTGATTTACAATGAATGGAGATCTCCGGTGCTGCACTGCAGTCCTATACTGGAGGACATCAAATAGATGCACACACACTGACATTATTCATGAAGCTGAGAAATGAAACCATGATGAATGACTGGACCGCTCATTTATACAAACACACACACACACACATAAAAAGACAAGCACCCGAGCACACAAGCCCGCAGACACACACACACACACACACACACACACACACACACACACACACCCTGCGCACACAGGCTGCTTTGAAGCCAGTTCAGTGAGTCAGTCAGAATGGCTCTGTCAGTCTAATCAGTAGTCAACACAAGCTCAAGACCCATCAAGAGAGAGACGAGAGATCAGTCATTTTTACTTACTTTTAATTTGCTGCATTTATTCTCACTCTCCTTCGGGTGTATTTTACTTATCCTTCACAACAGACAACATATTAATGTCATGAAGGTAGTAAGATGAGAGAAAGCACTAAGAGGTTTATTATCACTATCACTTTTTTCTTCTTCTTTCTTAGTCCTCAACCCTCACTGCAGTGTAGCTCAGAGCACTTTGGACGGAGCAGAGATAGAGAAAGGGTAAAGGAAATGAAAGCGTGGATAAACAGGAGGTTTGGGGCCAAGGGATGGTAAGTTAATTTCGAATGTAATGATCAGGCCGAGGGCTGAATGATGGTGTCGGAAATGCTCTCGTCCATTTGCTCAAGTCAGGCGTCTTGCCAGCGCACAAACACGGACAAGGCAAGATGTGTGTGTGTGTGTGTGCAAATGTGTGTGTGTTTTCATGTTGAGGGACAGTTTGTGTCTCCGTGTGTGTGTGTGTGTAGGTGCACGAGCACTTGTGTGTCACTGCCATGTGTTTACCCAGTGTTATGAGCTACAACCTTGGCACTGTTTTCATACTCCAGACATGCTCCTCCACCCACACAGTTCTGCTAGTGAGGAGATCTGGAATGAACCATCCCTACCACCCACCCAGCAGCCCTCGAACAAGTAGTTGTGAGGCGTGTGTGAGTGTGTGTGTGTGTGTGTGTATGTGTGGTTTTGTTGAAATGCAGCAATCAAAAATGTATTTGCTGATCTGCCCAAAATGTCTGCCGAGCACGGGAAGCAATAAAGTGGTTTTCGCCACTGTCGCACCCCTATATCCCAAAAAGTTAAAGCGCAGTTGGAATTGTTTTATCCATTGTTTCTGTGTCTCATCTTTGCCCTCTGGCTTCACACTGTTGCAGCTGCTGACTAACTCGCTATTTTGTGCTCACCTTTTTTTTACACTTTCACCAGAATTCATAAATGAATTACTCAAGAACCGAATGTACAAACTTCATCTAATATACGCACTAAAATTACAGGTTTATTTCTCATTCTTGAGATGTGAGACCAACCAAGTTTTAAAATTGAAAACTAACAAGTAAAAAAAAACACATAATGATGATGTACTGTGGATAGCTAGGCCATTACTGAGTCAGTCTGGCCAACACACAATTAACTTTTTCAGTTTCAAACCAGGCAGTGTCAATTCCTAATACCACTTGTTATATAATAAAACATAAAAAAAAACACATGTACCTGATGGAGAAGCCTCTTTGCAAAAAGCATTTTCATTGTGTTATTCACTCAAACAATTTCTGTTTCTCTCTCTCACTGTTGCTAGGTTGCCTCTCAGTCCTACTTAAAATGCATGAATTTTAGTTTCAGGTTAAAAAAGAATCCAATCATAGCGCATTAACGTCTCATAACTCTGTGACTGCAGTTAACATGGAACCGGTCTAAATTGTCAAACTATAGCAAGCTTGGCGGGACCTGCGTGATCTCGAGTCCTCCGAGCTCCTGCTGACCGTGTGGTTTCTGTATCTGCCACTGCTGATGAACAGCAAGAGCCCGATTCCGAAACAAAATACTGAATGTTGTTTAAGGTTGTGAGCATGTGATGTTCATGCTTGTCTGTCGGATCGTGTTAGAAAAATATTTTTTGGGGGTTTTTGCCGTGTGAAATTGCCTAATTGTCATCTAAGGACATGTAAAAAAAAGCATGATGAAATATGACGGAGGGCATAAAGCCTCCAGTCTTCTCTGAACTTCAGCATTACATTTGTATCCATTGTAAAATAGAGCAGGACTTCCAATAGGTGTCAGGATTTATAGATTTTACTTTTTATTTTTACCTATTATGAGGCCACTCATTCACTTCCCTGAAGGCAC
This sequence comes from Bovichtus diacanthus, assembly GCA_943590825.1. Classification (NCBI taxonomy): domain Eukaryota; kingdom Metazoa; phylum Chordata; class Actinopteri; order Perciformes; family Bovichtidae; genus Bovichtus; species Bovichtus diacanthus. Next base: position 8,889,224 of record CALSBV010010773.1, read on the forward strand.
GTGTCCTCATATTGGATGTTCACCACAAAAGTGTTTGCTACAATATTTGCTGATAAACAAGTCAGTCTTGACTGAACTAGTGAGCTGCACATGCATAGACGAATGTTGTCCTTTAGCAAACAAATCAATAAAACTAATTTCCTTTGGTCAATTGTTAATTAAATGCCAGTTTTCCCTCAATTAAAAACTGAATGAAATGCAGTATATGGCATATAATCATATTTTCCCTCTGCATCCCCGTGGGCAATTGCAAATACCCAGAGATGATTGCTAATGCGAAATCATTTTCTGATTTGTATCTGCAAATTGCTGCTGCCCTTGTGGTATCATCAAAGCTAGGTAGGCTTTATCAGCCCCCCACCTGGTAAATGATTTTAATGTTGATGGGTTGGATTACCCAGAGAGCAAGGCTTGCCAGTTTGCTAAAGGTCATTTAGTATTATCTAAAGGTTATGCCTGACAATTATGCAGGATAGGAATGTGGTCTTAAATTCAAGCATAAGGTATATGTATTTAAAATACATCAGCCATGTTATTCTAACAAAGTGTTTTCATTACTGTGATATTTCTCAAAGGCATGATGAAATGTCAATCAACGACTTGCATTACCTTAAAAATCTTCTATATTGCTCGAACGGCAAGGTCTTGTTTTTAAGAAGCCATCGTGCTGTAAGATGCACTGTATAACTTGAAGCCGATATTTGACCAAGCAAAACTCCCTTGGCTCTGACCCTAAGAGTAATGTATTCGATACTGGCCTTGGTGAAGTCACCATCAACCCGGATCATCCATGATTAGAGGGGCAGGTGTGGAGGGAAGAGGAGGGGGGGGAAATGGACCGGGAGCAGAAAGGGGGAGGAATGACCATGGATCAAGCTGTGGCGCAGAGATGTTGCTCAATGGGCCGCATTCGCAGTGAGATATAACACATATGACGGATTCGTCTCTTGAAAACGCATTACTGCATCGGGCTTGAAACCATCCAAGTTCAACTGAGTGCTGCAGAGATTAACTCACCAGAATACCCAAAGCTCTCACAATTGTCAACATGCATTCTTTCCTGTTGCCAGCACCCAAATGTTTACGCGTACACATGCCTGTCATATTCCGAGACCGATATCCGCACACATATCCTCGCTGTCGTGCATCCACCCACATGTGCACGTGCAATAAAAAACAAGGAGAACCCTCCCCGAGCGTTCATATTCTCATAAAACCTCCACAGTTGTAGTCATAAATATATCTGCTTCTCTGTTGAGAATCATCCCTGAAGCAGAGTCTGCAGTACGGATTTGCTCTGTACTGTCTAACACCCAGACTATTTGATTTTCTCTCCCCTTTTTATTGATTCAGTTTTTGCCCAGACAGTGGTGTATGTTTATGTAGATGCCAAAATAGAAACAAAAAATGCCTTGCTTATTTGATTTTTAGAAAATCGGAGGTGAAACAAAAGAATAATTCAGTTGCCTAATAGGCTTATGCAACACAATCGAAATAGTCTCTCAATATCGGGGTTATACAATGTCAGTAAGTGTTTCAAATGTACTAATATGCTGAGATAAAAGGCTTTATTGGCTTTTAACACAACAGGCAGTCGATTCTTTATTCGTTTTAGCAAATTAATCTGTGTGTGAGTGGAAGAATTAATCAGAGGCTGCAATAAAACAGAGGTTAAGGTGATTTCAGGTGGGATTTTAGAACTGGTTCAGCCAAACCAGTGCACAGCTTGCTCAGTAGAAACGCGCAAAAAAAAAAACCCCCAAAAGAAGTTTTCAAATTTGTGTCCTCCTTAGGGAGACTGTCCTCACCAGAAAAACAACACCCCTGGTTGTTTCTTCAAACACTTCAAACATCCCATCTTTCCTTTTCCTGACAAGAACCTCTTGTGGTTGTGAAAATAATGACTGTTATCTGTCCGGAGCAAATATAAAAAGTAGTGTGACGTTGTTGTAGTGCCGCAAAACCTCTTAGCGGGCGTCCAGGCTGAAAACTGAAAGAAAGAAAAAAAAAAAAAGAAACATCACAAGTTTGCTTTTAACACTCCAAAACTAGTGTCATCAGAACTGTGTGGGTGTGGTTTTATTTCATGTGGTTGACAGCGGCTCATAAATGTCCTCGCATTTTGATTTAGATGTTGCTAAATCCTTATCGGTGCACAGAAGTATGTGACATCTTCTTCTTTTTTCAATGGAGCCACACCTACTTCAAACCAGTGAGAAGAACACAAAGACAGAAATCTGGCATGTGAAATAACCAAAGTTGTTGTTACTTTGTTGTTGTTACTTTGGCAGAAAAACTTGTGTTCGTGAAGGATCGCATCGCCCTATCACTCAGGAGCTAACTGAGAAAATAGATTTTCAGGGCCTTTTTAAAAAAAAAAAAAAAAAAATGAAAAGGGCCGTGAATATGAAGGCTCATCAGAAACCAAAACACTGTATACTGGGTTTTATGATATAATGGAGAAAGATTGAACTGCCCTGGAAAATGATCACTGAGGCAATAACTTTTTTTAATCTTTGGCCGCTGTCATTTCGAGGTGAACGGTAGAAATGCGACAAAATACAGAAAACAACAAATGTCCAAAGATGATTTCATTAAAGTTTCCTGTAAATGTATCAATCAAAAGGGTACGCTTTATTTTATTCATCATCATCTTGCATTTCATTTGATCATCTGCCTAAACATAACTCTATGATTTGTTGTTAGTCATGAATCCATTTGCTCGTCCAAGTTGGTAGGGGGTGTGTTGTCGGTATTAAAAATGAATTCTAAGCCAGTAAAATGACCCTATTTTCATACAGTCTAGTTCTATCTGAACTGTGATTGAACTTTTTTTTAATAAATTTTTTTACAAAGAAAACGATAGCAGAGCTACAGTAGACGGGTCGTTTGGGAAAGTTGTCAACCCTGAAAACTTATTTCCTCTCTATCTTGAGAAGCCTCAGTCACTCTGGCCTCTCCTCCCTGAACAGCACAGCCTCAGTGTGGTCTTGTCAAACCCCAATACCACCGCCGCAGTCCTGGAAATCGCAGATGGATGCCAGGGATTCATGCTGGTCGTCCATAATGTTCGGCAGACTGTCCTCTGCTTCGGTGATGGCGTGAGTGTGGAGCACATGGTCCGCTGTTTTCATGCCAGATGCAACGGAGCAAACTCCTGTTCTGCCTTTTGGAGCCGCTTGTGGATGCTCTTGTTGAGTTCCAGAAGGAAATTATCCGCCAGCAGGCAAACAGGCAAATTATTATTACCTTCAAACACTCATGCACACAAACATTGACACTCATTTTCTAGGGATAGTTATAGAAATCGCTGGGAATAAGATCCTTTGCATGTGCTCACAAAGGATATTTTACCTGAAATTTGCTCCACGTTAACATTGATGATAGCATTAAACACTTTAGCACTTAACATTTGAGAACTTCATTGAGGTACACAGGAACGACAACATGTTTAACTGTGACAAATTGTGTTGCTGTATGCTCTATCTCCTTTTGCATTATGATCAGCAGGCCTGGAATTAATTTATCATTATTAGTCCCTCTCAATTTTTTACAGTATGTTGAGTACCATGTTTGATGCTACACTGCACATCGTAACGGCTGAATAAACAGCTGAAGATCTTCCTGTAGAGGACAGTTGACAAATGGCTGGGCTGTCGGCCATTGAAAAGTAGGGTGTAAACGCATTAATTGCTGCCAGACATGGAGGACTACTAAGCTACCGCAGCAAAAACAGGAGGCCCAAGGTAGGGTTCGCGAATTGATTATGATATGATTCAAATGGAGATGCAACATATATAATTAAGTAATGCAGCAACGATTATGTCGTCTCGTAAATCATTATGTGATTTTCCTATTTCAAATAGAGAGGTGGTTATGGCGCAGTGCTGCAGCAATTTTCAACGGAGGTGCCCGGTTTTCATCTGTCATGCACAAACCCGGAACATGCACTTCTGGATGATGAAGACTGGCTCCGCAGCGTGGCATGTGAGCAGAATGGATCATATAAATCGATTGTTACTGCCACTAAAGTCAAGGGGGGGCAACTGGTCCAGTGTGCACTCGCAGACAGCCGCAGATGATTTGAGGGGTACCATGTTGAGTGCCTGAGACAGCAGAAAAGTTCCCCATTAGACACGGTGTGCTATACTGCAAGTGTCGTCATTGCAACTACAGCGCTAACTTCAGCTGAAGACTACACCGCATATAGGTTAGTGATTACCAAGTTTAATTAAAGGCATGAAATGTGAAAAGAAATGACATATATAACCTTTGTAAATGATGTGTTTAGCACAGCACATTGCTGCTGCTCAGACATTTCTTGTTAATGCATTGCAGAGAATGAGGACAAGGTCCAAAATGATTCAAAAGCTGTCAATGGAGAACTATTCTGCCACATGGCCCGGACGTCACGCTGTGTGGGAGGGTGATGGCGATGACAGAGTTCCTGGAAATTAACCTAATGTGTTTTCGGGACAAACACACAAACTCCTAAACCATCAAATGTTGACTGGTAAGATTTATAAACCCAGGCTTCATTCATTTAATCATAATTTATAAGATGTCTCCAGTAAGTAAAGGTTACAAAATGGTCTTCTGATTTATAAATGAGAGATTTAACCATCAAAAGGACTTTAGGATCGGGCAGTATCTGTATTTTTTCATACATTCCTGACATTTCACTGGGTTATAAGGTACATGGTGGTATTTATGTAAAAAAATATATAATTTTTAAAAAGTAAAAGCTGAGCTCCTGGTGATAGAAGTCGCAGCCTTGTAGAAGCCTTCTTAGACAAGTCTGTCTGGGTTTAAATATTTATGGCCCATAGAATAATGATTAGATAGAAAATAAGCACCACTCTTCCATAAATTCTTGCTGGAGGTCCCGATGACCAGGCAGATCCCGACACGTCAGTGGGCTGAACTTAAATTTAACACTTTAAAGTTTGGAAGAATAAAATGATTTGTCATTACTTTTCCTAATATTTATCAGTTACTTTTCAAAATCCACCTGAATCACTCTTTACATCAGCATAAATGACTTAAAATAATTCAAATCGACTGCAAAGCACATTCAAAAACTTCAAAAACGACATCACCAGTTTGTTGTAACCGGTACCGACAACGTTATGTGCACTCCACCTGTTGCTGCTCTTCTCCGCTCCGTGTGTGTGTGTGTGTGTGTGCGTGCGTGCCTGCGTGTGTATGCGCGGTGAAACACGAAAGCAGAGGGTATTAATGATTGTGCAAAATTTTAGCACTGCCGCTCCAGAATGAATACACTGGGTTAATAAACAGCTTTTGTAACTGGAATAGTCAGCAGATGCAGTTATAAGTGGCAATGGCAAAAAAGGAGCATCTGTATTTTTGTTGGTTGAAAGGTTTGAATTTAAGTCTATTTAAGAATGTTAAATATGTATGTGTGCTGTTGGGGTGTAAAGATACAGTCAGCTCCCGGTTTGGTTTGCTTCACAATACACGGCTCAAAGTGAAAGTGAAAATAAAGTGGCCATTGAACATTTCTTATTTATTTTTCCTTCATTAGATAAAATGTGTGTGTTTTCCAGAGTCACCATTCCTGTTATTGTAAAATAATGTTTTAGGTTTCAGCGTTAAAAGCAAATAAAAGACTCTCTTCATAGGCTTATGTATAGGAATTTGACATTTCTGACTATTGCGCCTCCGAATGGTGGTATCAAGGAAGACTCGCTCCAGCAGCAAATCAAGCTGCCACCTCTTGCTAAATTCAGTCAATCACTCCTGGAAACTCCACTGACTGCTCATGACCACAATAACCAAAAAGTCAAAGCTAGAATAAAAGTTTTAACAACTAAAAACACACCGTGCGCAACAGTGCTTCTCTCCTGGGTGCCAGCTGGTGCAGGGTAAACCACAGTAAAACAAAAGAAAGTTGCAACGCCTACCAGGATACTAGGATAGGCACTATTTCAACTTTTTCCACAATATTCACTTTGCATCTATATGCAGCTGGCTCATTATTTTGGAACAATGTTTAAAACTCTGCCTCAGCACCATACAGTTCACATAGCCAACTGATAAGATTCAGTTCGACAATCCATTTTTCAGCTCCACGATGTATACTGTCAAATTTTTTACTATTGTAAAATGTCACGCCATTATATTTCAGTAGTTGTTTGTTTAGGTTATTTACTAACTGCCCTTTAAGCCCACTGGCATGTGAGCCAGCAACGAAGGATCTCCACTCTGTCAGTTTCGAGCAAACTTTTGGACGGTACCCCAGGTCTGCCTCAGGGCTGTCAGACGGCAGGTTGCCTTTGGTCTCCCTCTCTTACACTTTCCCTCTGGTGCCCAGTGGAGGGCAGTTCTTGTAATGTCATCCTGTTCTCTTCGCATGATGGGTCCAATCCATCTCCGACGCCTCCTCATGATGATGGTGTCTCTGCTGTCTTGATTTGATAGAGCGAGTAGTTGCTGGTTGGAGATGGTGTTGGGCCAGGAGATATGCAGGAGTTTTCTGAGGCTCACAGTGTGGAATGTTGACAGCTTGGAGAGCTCTCTCTCTGTCGTTCCCACATGAGCTTTATAGCAGCGTACAAAGAGCACAGCTCTGGTACAGTTTTAGCTTGGCGCTATTGTTGTATTCGGGGGACTTCCGCACATTGTTCAGCATTCTGAAGGTTGTTTCTGGCCTTGCTGTGTCCACTTTTGATGTCACTGCCTCCTCTTCCATTTTATCTAACAGTGCCTCCAAGATATATCTGCATCGGTGGGGTGTTGTGAGCATTCAAGGTCAGCAGTTCCGTTTTCTTCAGGCTGATTTTCAGTCCTGTTTGTCGTGCAAAGGTGCTGAGAGGAATGTGTTTCTCTATTTTATATTTCTTATTTCAGTGCACTCCTAGTAAACTGTGAGTGTTCACTGAGCTTGTATATTGTCTCATGTGAAGAATTTGTTTATCGACCTGTCCTTAAACACATAATTCATACTCGAACCAAAGTCTTAACCCTTTCATTTTTAATATATTTTAAAATGTTAGTCAGTCATTACAATTTTCTTATGAAACTAAATGGTTGAATGGCCAAGAGTCTTGCACACAGACAACACAGTTGTCCAATGTGCAGAGATTCCTAGGGAATCTGGGAAATACTTGGATGAAATGTTTGCCAATGCTGGAGCTGAGTATTTCATGTCCCCAGTCTTATCTCACAGTTCCAATTCTGCACACATGCGACAACAAAGGCAGTACTTGCAAAGTTTGCGAAACAGTATGGAAAGGATGGGATGTTTGCCTTCCTACCAGGCAGGTAGCACAAAGGCATTCAGGGATTTAGATATACCGCGGGGAAGACGAGGCACAAAGATAAAACACCGGTGTGATCTGAGCTGTCACACACATATGGAGTCAGAGATACCATAATCATTGATAAAAAATCATTTAGCATATTTTATTTTTGATGGAGATTATATTAATTGTTTGAATTCAAAGTTAGGATCAAGTCTCCTGCTCTTCCAATAGGGACATGTATGAAATGTGTAATTTAAAAACTTGTATTGTAGACCCATAACTGATATTACTTGTTTTGTCTCGCTGCCTCTTCCTCTCTCATCCTCACGCCACTTGATTGGTTAAATACCAGGTTTGACTTCTCAGTCAAACCTGGCATTGGAGTGGTTTCTCCATTCCAGGAGATGGAGAATTATCCATCACTCATGTAGCGCACATTATTTGTGGAGAATTGAAATGATGTGTCTCATATGCGACTATTCAACATTCTGGGTCTCAGTCTTTTGACACTGACAGTGTTGGCATCCTTGAGTGTTACCTTGCAAAATGAAAATGCTTCTGCAATTTTCTCTTTTCAAAACTGCAAAAGCAGGAATCCATGGATAGCCAAATGGTTCTTAGTCCCCGGTGTAATTTATGCTTGTTAGTGGTATAAATTGTATGCAGTGCCCCGAGGAACGTCACAGGGGAGGAAAAAAAAAGGTGTTTACTCCAAGTAAGGATCCAAATTGGCTTTGAAGAAAAAATGTACAGACTAAATAACTCTAAACTAAGAGATGGTCAGACACTTTGATTTCTCTGCTGGATAATTTAATGTGAGTTCCAATGTTTTACCAGACATGCTGGCTTCATTAGGGTTTGTACAAAGCATTGCACACGGATCTTAGATTCTAGTCATTCAAGCACAACTACAGTAGGTATGTGCTACTTTAGTTTCTTAAAAGCTAGACTGAAGAGCTTAAAACCCTACAATTGGAGAGTTTAAAAAAAAAAGTTGAACGTATTACTTTTTGCTTAAATTGCATGTGATCGCATTCAAAAGCCTTGCCAGTGTTATTTGCTTTCTGCTACTTTGCCAATCCCAGCATGAATACAGATAAGTAACTATAGACCTTCTTGCAATGGGATCACACCAGCCATGATGCTGAATCAGGCTAGGGGGTGTGGGTGTGTGTTTGGGGGGGGGTTGGAGGTAAATGGACTGCATTTATAAAGCTCTTTTCTACCACTCAATGCACTTTTACAACAGCGATAAACATTCACACACAAACACACATTTCAGTATCTTGCCCAAGGTCAATTTGACATGTAGACTGCAGGGGCCAGGGATCAAACCAGCAACCTTGCGATTAGTGGACGACCGCTCTACCTCCTGAGCCACAGCTGGTAGGAAGGAGACATAAATCAGGGGCCAGATCTCAACTACACACCTGTAATGTTTTGGCATCTGTCACAGTTGCGGCGCTATCGCGTAAAAGAAAATATGTCCAATGACAGACAGACGTCTAAACACCTGGTACACCAAGTACTCAAAACTGCTTGTGTGGTGGTTCCAGACCGTAGGTGTCTCACGGACCAGATTTTGCCATGATGGCACGCACCAAAATGCACAAAATGAAAACATTACCAGACACTCGTTGTCACGGCTGGTAAATATCTGGCTTATATAGAACATAAATGGTATTAAAACAGAGATCACACAAATGCTAATCATGTAGCTCTGCTTGTGTTAGACCGAAAGATAAACCGTTTTACCAGCTTAATCCTGCATAGCATTATTTCTGATGGGATATAATTGTGCTATCTTACTTGAGGATCATTTTGAGTTCATCCCTCAAACAGTGTTTACCCTCCAACATCACTGCTGGCTATCTGTGCAACTGCACAGTCAGGTTTATCCACCCAGTCAAATTAATCCTCACTAAGAGCTTTGAATGTACCATATCATGGCTGGTTTTGGCACGTGCACATGAGAAACATGTCATTCAGAGGGAAATAACAGACTCCCGTTGGCAGTAATTTAGAAACAAAAGACACATTAGCTCCCCATATGGTTTTCTATTCATTTTCCAAAGTGCCTAATCCATATGTTGTAAATGACTGTGAAGTACAGACTTCACAATAGACTCTTATTGCCTGATAATACTGTGGCCTGATTCATATTTAATAAGTCGGTCCCACATCCTTATGCAAATAGGGCAAAATGCAAAAAAAACTCACCTTTTATGTCACTCACTTTACTCATGGAAGTAACACAACCTTTCTTTCACAACCTTAAATGATATCCATCGATACACCCAGACAACCTATAAACCTCTGTCGTTCATTCAAGATCTGGCACAGTTGGATGCTAAGGCAGAGTACTTTTCTTCAATTGTACTCGCAAACTGACCCACACATAATTTTTGCCCAAGGGCCCCCTCGCGGGTTAATCTGAACATCAGCTGATTGCACATGTTTACTCCCCGTCAAAGCAGAGGCCCAAATATCCAATGGGCCTTGCAATGTTTCAATAAATGTTTTTTTTTTGTTGTTTTATTTACCTAGTTTATCTGATCCAAATGGTAAACCTGGGAAATCATTAGGAAAGTCTAATACAAGCTTAAAGGCATAGTCTTGGGAAACGGTGAATGCATATACAAAAAAATAGAACATTTATACAGTGCAAGACCTGCATAGGATGGCATAAGGACTTTGAATGTAGAGAACAAATTGGGTTAATTATGCTTGTTGATGTTGTGTTTGGCATTAAATGAGAAATTAAATGTATGGTGTTTGAGATTTGAACAAACTTTACTTTAAAGCTGCTCTAATCCTTTTTTTTTTTTTTTTTAAATGTAAAAACATCATCAAATGTGTAAGAGTTTGCTGGTAGTGATGATGAAACAACAGAGAATTATCACTCGGCTGCACATCCCCTCAGCTGTACAGAGCGTTTTAGCATCTTTAGCTCATTGTTTTGGTTTTACGGCCTGCAACTGATGATTGATTCACTCTCACGACTCTCATAGTTTAGTTTCTTAAAAAAAACAATGTAGGTAGCGTACATCGACTTACATCGTAAGTGACTAGCTACACAGTTACGCGTCATGTTTGCCATACCGGGTTAAGTACAAGGTGATATGTCGATGTTTTGTTTACTGCCGGTTTCTGCTGCCCCCAAGTGGCCAAAACAATCAGTTAATTCAGATTTAATGACTCTTCTAAGGTGATTAAAAGCCAGTTATATTTGTTTGGGTCAAAAATGTAGGTTGGAGCCAGACAATATTTTAGCAACCTACTCTGAATTTAAATGTACTTTTTATCGTATCGTCAACACTGGTGTGTGTGTGTGTGCGTGTGTGTGTGTGTGTGTGCGTGTGTGTGTGTGTGTGCGTGTGTGTGTGTGTGTGTGTGTGTGTGTGTGCGCAATTTTAACCTCACTTCAATAAAAAGTGAGCTGAGCACATTCCCAGCCACTTTGTTAATGACAATGACTTTCTTGTCACATTTTTCAATCTACCGAGGCCTTAGCTTACCGATGCTCATTTTATCTAATTACATTTATCAAACAACAAAAGGCCAGAGAAGGCAGAGGAGATCCACACTAATTACATTAGAGCTGGGGGAAGCTTGCCACATGTGATGAAGTCATTTGGCTACTCGCAGCCCTACCCTCACCGGGCTCAATAACTTCAAGCCCATCCCGGTTGTTTATGAGTTGGAGTTGTCATCCAGACATCACTCACCTAAGATGCTGTTTAATCCCTATGTTACAGACCCGCACCAACACAAGCGAGAGGAGCGGGACGTTATTGAGTGAGTCAATCAAATTAGATAAATATCAAGTAAAGAATGGTCAACTAACAAGGACGTCGTTGGGGCCACACAGTACATGTCTTTGAATCGAATATAAATATATTGTTTTTACCCCGCAGGCATACACTAGTTTTTGTCATTACATACTGCCAATTAGACTTTTTTGAATCTTTTATTTAAATAGCCGTACAACATTCTCATCATCATGCAAATATTACGCTTCGTTGTTTATATTCTGAATTATATTTTGCTCCAGATGCTCGGCGCGGTGAGCTCCAGGAGTGGCAGGCCGCTCAAACAGGTCCCAGATAGCAAATCCAGCATCTCTTTGTGGCAGTCAGGATTTTCCCCAGAAGACAGAGTGTCGCTCTTACTACTGTACAAGCTTTCAACACCGCTCAGACTCTTCTGTTGACACAAAAGGGTGTTTGTGTGTGTGTGTGTGTGTGTGCGTGTGTGTGAGAAAGTCTGTGTTTGTCTGTGTCTGCGTGTTTGTCTGTATTTGCTTAGGGGGTACAGACAGGAACTTAGGAGTTTGCAGCTGTCACAATGAGGTGTCAATATTTATGACACGTTGTTTGCTATCTGGTACGTGTGAACTCTTTCTCCTTCAGACATCTGCTTCAGATATTTGCACATTCAAACACTGCATTATGAATAGAAACTAGAAAGCCAGTCAAATCGAATTAACAATTTGACAATTATTTAAATTTTTTAAATTTTTAGCGTGTTCTGTACAGGTGAACAATTTCTCTTTTTTAAAAGTTTTACTTGAATTTAACCAGGCAAGGTAAGAGAGTAATGCTCCCTTTTTTCAGGAACTCGCGTACTCGCACTGTTACTGTACACACATTTCCAGCAGGAAGCTTAGCAGTACAACTGATCTGTTTGCCACTGAAGCATTCGAGGCTTAAGAGCTTCTTAATTTCTCAAGGTAACAAGGGAGTGACACATGCTGCTCCTTCAGGTTCTCCCACCCAGATTTTCCCTGGTGGTCCTGGATTGTACCAATAACCTTCCAGTTACAAACTGCCTAAGCAAGAGGTCAAGACATTATGGATTGATTGTCTTTTTTTTTTAAAGAGGGAGATACTTAAAGGTGTAGATCTGTGTGATGTCTCGCTGCTACTATAAAAGTTTACAGCTGCAGGTTTATTACAGGTTTATTAATGTCAGGGGTCAATTTCATCTTCCGGCCCCATTCAAATACCTCTCCGCTCAATTAACAGACCGCTAGTCCTCAGAGTAAGCACACTACAGTGCAAAGCATATGGCTTGTTTTGCAGATGAACAGACCATGAGTGAGATGGCTTTGCCTTGATGCCTCACTAGAGCTTGTGTTGCTCCCTCAGCATCCTCAACACAGCACAACCCTTACTCGTGGACCAGGACATTCGCTGGCAGTCACTTAGGCAGGTTCCCTGTACTGTGGCACACACACAAACTGCTTTCCAACCCCCGCTTCAATCAGACCCCCTCTTGCACTGCTCATGAATTCAATAAAAAATTTAAAAAGGAACAAAAAGCTTATATCATACCATGTAAAACTGCGCCAATGTTGTTTTGCCATTCATTTGATTTGTGCATGTTATCAATCTGGCACAGAATTACTTGCCCGATTCCATCTGCAATTGGGCCTTTGTGTCCCCTTTTTTTTTTTTTAAGGCACAATGCCACGGAAAGACTTTGATCACCCCTGGACCAAAGCAGACTGTGGAACTCCCCTGAGACGAACCTTGGAAAAATGTGCCCCTCATCAACACATTTAAGCGTATTCTATGTGATATCCTTAAAACTAATTTAGTAACTAATGTAATATTTCACGTGCATTCACTGGACCTCCCCTAAAACTGTCTGGAGTCCCCCCGGGGGAGGTCCGCCTCTGACTTTGAAAACCCCTGCTTTGGTCAATTGGAAAGTGTTCCCTCGCCTGTCTTGCTTTCTATGTGCATGCTGATTTGTTTTGCAGTCGCTCTTTCGTACCAGACAGTGTTGTCTTTATCTTGTTAAAAGTACACAACTTTGAACTTACAGAAAACACAGTCTCACTGACCCTCTGTCACTCCGCAATGTATTTCATCAGAGATCCCAGAACTCAATCCTCCGAACAATATTGCTTTTCTTCTTTCTATTTCATTTAAAGTGATTTCAGCCTCACTTTCAGTAATGTTGCAGTTCTTCTTCATTGTCCGCACTTGTGTTGCTTTCCAAAATTTTCATCTCAAATGCACAGTACCGCTGATTGCCTTCATGCTGGGATTTGTAATGAGACACAGGTGTACGTGGTGCTTTGTAAAGCTAGGATTATACACGGATACATAGAGACCGAGGATTGTATTTGTATCTTTTACTTGCAAATCTACTGAAACCTTAATATATCTGGGCCCAACGCTCCAATATTCTGCTAAACTCCTGCCAGGCTCAGGCATATACAAGCTCTCCTCTTGCTCTAGGTGATTAAAATATCATCAAAGCTTAAATTAGCACTTGATTAGCAAACGCAGATATTTCACAATGGAGCAGCCAGGACTCTCTGCTAACAAACATATACAGGGTTTTAACAAATGAAAGAGCATGGCATGAAATGAAATGTCAAAATGATTAAATGAATGTGGAAAACAAAGTATCATGAGTGTAATGTGCTTCAAAAAAGTGCCCCGAGCTGAGAAATGCACAGTGCCATGTACAGTAGAATGATGAGTGGGTGCACACATGGAAAAAAGGTAGAGGAGCAAAATATAATCTGAAAAGGAATGAGGAAAAAACATGCAGATATAGAGTTAGAGGGAGAAAGAGAACGCTAAGGACGGAAGAGTTGCTGTCAAGTGGAAAATGGAAAAGTGGGAGGCATGAGATTTGCTCACTGCTGGCAACAATAATGCATATTTTGAGAATGGAGAGCTTCAGCCCAGTCCACAGCATGCCACTGAGCCCATCAGACAGCCTTTGGCCACATCCTAATCGCTGCTTAATTATTTAGAGTGAACAACTGCTCTCAAGGCTGCTTTGTTTTCCTTTCCATTGTAAATTCTATTGCATATGTTTATTCTCGTTTTCTGTCTGAAGCGAGAAACAAACGAAGCCCACATTTTTTTGTTTAAATTACACCGTTTGCAAAAAGCAATAAGAAGAGGGAGAACTCCCCGCGGACGGCGCCCACAGGAGTTTGACGCTTCCTTAATTTGGCCCGCATTTCTATCGGAGATTCCATATGACAACGGTCCAATGTGTTTCACATGATGTCGGTGGATAAACGGTTAACAATTGTAGGTATTCAACAAAGGGTAAAATAGAGAGCACTCTTTATAACATATCTTGCAAAATACCTGCTGTAACTTCACTGATTAGAGCCAGAGGTCTTGCATGCTTGAAAGTGTCAACCTACGGTGAGCAGTGCAGCAGCTGTTTTCTGTCCTTTGCGGTTCATAGTTGAATTATTCTTAAATACTCGGCACTACGCTGCTCATAATAATGCATTTGTGCTGTCCAAAGTGGCTTGGCTATAACGCAACATTCGTACAATGCACCAAAGTTACAATGACTGCTTCCCTTTGTGACAGGCTTAACGTAAGTGGTGCTTGAAACATGTTATAAAAAAATAATAAAAACAACAATGTTTGCAATGATCCAGTAGGTTGTTAAAAATGATCTTTTAAAGGTTTACACTCTCTGGATAATGGCTTCATAGGGGTGATTCAATTATTAATATACATTACTTAACAGAAATAACAGTAAAATGTTTACGTTTTTGATATACTATGCACTGTATACATACTTTATGGGGGTTTAAAATGTATATACATTATAAATATGTTATAAGTATACAAATGCGATTATGTGAAGACTTCCTTTTCTTATGCATAGCCAACTCAGGCTATTTATATGGAAACATAAATTCATCCAGTCAGTATCTTCAGTGGAAATAGTTAGATTCACCAAGGAATATGTTTTTACTGCTGAATGGTTACATATCGCCTTTAGTTCGCAAAAGGTTTTATCTCTTTATTTCACCACCATGGACATAAATGCATGCAGTAACCATATTTCTGTAATAGAACTCCTGCTTCTTATAGACTGCTGTGCAGATTATCAATGTCCAATGGCACCACAAACATAAAACCCGGACTTATGATTTATCCTTTGTATTTCATATAGCAACTTATCTCACAAACACACTTTCAAGCAGAGGTTACCAAAGAAAAGGGTATGTGAGGTTACCCAAACAATACTTTGATGGCGAAGTGTTAGTGAAGTCTAACAAGGAGGCAACAGTGCAGCAGTCAAGTTCTCTCCTCTGTTGAGAATTCTGCAACAAAAACACAACGCAAGTTTGTTGAATCTCACCCAGTACTCAATATTGTTTTCAACTGTTCTCAAAAAGAAATTCTCTTTTTAATGCGCTTCTAAACTTTGAGATTCGGTGTGCACCCTCTGTGTGCACAGTGCTTCGCTTTAGTGCCAGATGGGCAATTAGAAGTATGGTTACTGCATGCTGAGCAGCCACCCACACACTGTCTGCAACATTGCCACATGTGGTGAGATTACCTGTAATACTACTCATATTATATACCTCATTAATGGTCCTTGTCACTAAACTTAAAACTTTCTGTGCATTGCACACAACAGCCAACGAGGAAGAACAGCTGACACATGCCATTTTGTTACAGCAGGTTTAAACCGTTTAGTCACAACATCATTAAGTCTTTATGTCTCAGGTAGCTTCTACAGAGATATTATAGGACAACTCATTTTATCTCAACTGACAATGATTCCTCTTTGACATACAGTTTGATACACGTGTTGTGTTAAAAACAATTTGAAAGAATCTTTACCATTTACTGCTCTATAGATTGACAGTTTTTCAATCTCTTAGCGAGAAAAAGCATCGTCATGATTCCCTCTCAACTGTCAACTGTTATTTGTAGAGACTGACCCCGCAAGAAAAAAGACCAAATCAGTCGTTTTAAGTGCCCCCAAATGACACGTTTATGTCACTCTGCGTAGAGAAGAGGTCGGGGTTGATAGAGGGGTCAACAAAATATTGGACTTTAATACGTGGGGCAGCTGTTTGCTTCCCATTCCCAACAGTCCCGACAGTCGGATTTTGTTTGATTTTTAATCATCACTGCGATCGTTCCCAAACCTTAACCATGTGTTTATTACTGTCACTATGACAACGAAGCTCCCCAAACCCCAGAGAAGTCATTTTAACCCAAACCACGACGTTTCCCTGAATCTATCACAGTCCTCTTGGTGCTTAAAATTAACCAAACCCTACTCAGTGATGTCATATCAAAAAACAAGGTTTCATTTTTCAACAGTGATCTGTAATAGCACAGACAAATGACGTTGTCATGCCGACAGGCCCGCCATATCAGAAAGTGCTCATGTGCTGTTCTAGAGCGCATCGACAAATGACATATTTCGTTGTTTAATTTGGAGGACTTTCTCCATTTTCTTGGTCTTTTCCTTCTTTTTCACTTATAGGATGAATTTCATTTCCCTGTGTCTTAAGGCATTGATCAACAAATACACTGACACCTGTCATCATTTCATGCTAAAACGTTGTTTGTTTTTTAAATATTTGTTTTTCTAATACTCGGGACTGTCTTTTAGCTTGAAATGGAGGTGGCCTCAATAGTAAGGTAATACTTTTAAAAGTTGTTGTTTCTATATTTGGATCTGGCTGGCTGGCTGTCTTATTACCCAGAAACTTCCTGAAGATGAGATTGTTTTTCATTAGACAAGCAGAGAGGCTAGGATGGTGTCATCTTCATTCATCTTTGTTTTTCCCACTTGACCCTCCCTTCCTTGACCTGCGAGAGAAAAAAAAAAATCTTTATGACTGATGGACCTGTTGGCTATTTGGACATCTGTCTTCTCCCTCATAGTCCTAGCAGGGAGAGGCCTGGGTACAGTGTGACAGGCTTCCACAACAGCAAGTACTAACACCGGGTAGAAACATCTCTGTGGCCTCAGCCTTAGAGATCAGCCATTAGTAGGTTGTCAATCTAGCAAGCACTAACAGTCTTCTGGGCAGCTAGGAGGCAGATTCAGCCTGTGGTTTCCAACAACGAGGTAGATGCGAGATCATTACAGTCCAGATAAATTTAGCTCCTGTAAAGGTATAGTGTCTGGGCTGGTGCTGAATATGGCACAATTATTGTAGTTATGTGGATAATGGAGTCAAATCTGAACAGTATAAAAGCATATTTTTTTTCCCTGACAGTTGTATTTCCCAGAAGGTGAGTTACAAACGTTGGTAATATTTGACATTAAGGAACACGTGTTCAGCAATAATGACATGCTGAACGTCATACATGTTGGCATATTGCTTCCTAATTCTCCTAACAAGAAGGCATTAAGGACGTTGATGCACACAAATCATATTATTGGTATGCTTTGAACTGCTCAAATCAGAAAAACGTGTACATTGGTAAGACGTTCTAAAAGAAATGTAGTCCATATATCTAAAAGGATGTATATCTAGAGGTATTGGTTAAGAAAAAATAACTCTGAAAAGTCCATTTTTGAAGGCCAGATGAGAATCCTCAGTATTTTTTTCTCAAATATATTACATCATATCACACATGAGTAGTTTTGGCTTATTTCTTGCCAAAGTATTCTACCTCTTTGGGATTAACTCTGTTCCTTTTTAAAAGTTCCCTTTGACAAAGTGGACACAAGTAAACAAAATGTAAGCCACTATATAAGGACAAACTGTTTTTTTTTTAATGAAACTGAAAGTGTCCTAACAATTGATTGCAGATATTAAAGTCAAACCTCCTTGTATTTGGTAAATGGTAAATGGACTGCATTTATATCGCAAGGGAATATTTTTTTCTCCAATCTTTGCGATCACTCAAAGTGCTTTACAACACATGTCAGCATTCACCCATTCAAACACATTCATACAGAGTCAGAGGCTGCCATACAAGGTGCCGCATGCTCATCAGTAGGGATAAACATTGACACGCACTCGCACGCTGTCGGCCATGCCATCGGGAGCAATTTGGGGTTCAGTATCTTGCCTAAGAACACTTCGACATGTTGACCGCAGGGGCCGAGGATCGAAACACAAATGGATTCACCTTTAATGGATTCCATTACCGTCCTGGTTGTTAAAATCCAATATAAAAAAAATATCAAAAAGTATCTTATTCTTACAGTCAGAAATCTTTTTTTATATTTGTTATTACTGAAAGGAAGACAAAAAAAAAAGAAAAAGCTGTGGTACTGAAAAAAAGGGAGCACACCAACTGACCAGCGTTGACATTTGCAGGTAAGGTTTAAAGCTGTTCAATATGCTACAGCTTATAGTTATCTAGCCATGTTGGCAGAATTTTGGCAGAGTGGGAAAAACGAGAAAACCTCCGGTAAGTCCGTCTTAGAAGCATTCACACATTATTCCAAAAATAAAAAAGTTAGACCCCACTGCTAGCCGAGCATGTAACTTACAGTGCAAATATGTGCTGTATGGTGTTGCAGAAAATAACAGTCTATCTTAAGTTGGACTTCCAGATTTAGATTTTAGTCTTCATTATAATTCATCAATAAAACCTTCAGACTTCTGTGAAACTGCAGCCCTGTCGGCTCTGCCTGGGCAGACTTTCCCTTAATTCATTTGTCTGAAAGGTGATGTAGAATCAGAACAAGAGAGCACATAATTTTAGCTCCATTAGTCGCTATGCCAAATGCCCAAGAAGTCTGTTTTATAACCAGGTCTCTGTCTTCACCAATCGACAAGCACAAACAATCAAAATGGAAGGCGATGCGCTCTTAATATGTAGTTACCTGTTGAAAAGGTGTTTGGTGGTCTTGAAATGCAGGATATTTTTGGTTTAAATGTTATTCCGTTGTACACAGTGGAAGTCGGAACACATTTTTCATGTATTTTAAATAACTAATAGACCTTCCTTTCTTGCCATTGTTTCTCTCTTTTATGTCTGTTTGCCTCTTCTTTTAATCCTTCTCTTTGCTTTTAGTTTGCAAACAGTACCTCTCCAGCACTTCCCCTCTGGAGATATGGACATTTAAAATATGCATCGTTCCAACACTATGCTTGTCATCAACCAACCAAACACACGGTGCTGCACATTTCCCCAGACAGGTGTATCCGGTGCAACGGTGGTATTGAAGATTCCCTAAGACATTCATAAGCATGCTCATAACATGCATCCCTAGTACTTATGCATCAGCTGCAAATGGAAAAATACATAACTAAAAATCTTCATTATGTACTTAGCTTGCTTTGGTGTGTTTAATGAAGCCTTGACTGACATAAATATGCAAATATGCAAACTGTTCCCTTATATACCGGCTTGTATATCATATATAGGCTGATAATGACTTTGTTTTATGGGACATTTAAGCAACCACAGAAGGCATAAGTACTGAGAGAAGTCTCAGAATATCCTGGTGAACAAAGTTGAAGGGAAGTTTCTAATTAAAAGCTACGAGCAATAGAATTCTAGAATGTAACAACTTCAATGATCCCTGGGGTATTTTATGTCTACTATTGCAAAGGCAACTTGTCACGTGTCACCACCACTTGCAAGCTAATGACTCTGTAATGGTCCCATTTATCCATTTAGCCTCATTGAGTTCCATGCAATGCTGGTCCCGCCAATTTCTTCGCCTGTTGGTGGATTCTTCAAACACTTGACTGCAAGTGGCCCATTGGAGAGCTAGTGGAGTTGCAAAGCCGCCTGTGACCGCAATGGATGTAGGGGTGGTGTCAAAATCAAATCAAAGCTATCTTTGCTACATGCTTGGACAATTTAAGATGAATATATAACTGTTGGGTGCTGTTACATATACCCCAAAAGAAATTAGAAAAAAATGTCAACGTTCCCTGAGTCCCTGAGTCCCTGAGTGCAATCCCACCACCTAACAAATTTGAATTAGCCTCCAAAAACCTATTGCTATTGTCTTTATCCACATTTTCTGTATTAATATACTTGGTAAAATATATTTTTTGTAAACGTTGTCTCTATATGCACCATGGACAGCAACAGCCAGAATGTTACCCTTGAGTTGTGTTTCACCACCGCCATTACTTAACTATAAAATTATATTTTCTGTTAACATTGTCTAAATGCTTCTGTGAAGCCTTCCCTTTAATGCCAAAACATATATATAAGTTGGGGAATATAAATACAGAATCCCTTTATCCTAATTATGTTTTTGAACAAAAAGAAATAATGAAATTTAAGAATATGAACTCTGGAAATATCAAAATCCATCTTAAAAACGCACTGAAATGTGCGTGTAACTGTATACTTCTGACCAGGTTGTTAAAACCCCCACATTCAGTCAACACATGAGTTTTGGTCTGTGTGTCTCCCTTGTGAATTGACTTAACACCCCCATTAATACTGTACAACCATTGAGAGATGTTTCAGCACCATGGACAGCAACTGCAGCACGTTTACCCTTTAGTTGTGTTTAAGCACCATGGACAGCAATCACCAGGGTTCTATTCACTTTTAGGTAGAGTTAAACAAACTCCACAGAGCCTGGGCTGTGGGTTTTTTCTTCCTTTTTTCAGAAGGAAAGTTTCACTGCAAGTCATTCCAAGTTTACATTAACACAGTCAAACAGTCACGTTGTATTTTATGCAAAGTGCACAGCCTACACGTGGCATAGTGTGGCACCTTCTGTGCCACTAACCGCCTTCTCACTTTGTTGCAGTTTGTTTTCTCGAAATCTCTCATACCTAATCTTAACACCTTTGAGAATTTCCCCCCAATTTTTTTTCACGGTCAAGCTATGGTGGTCAACCTGCAGCCTTGGTACAAATGTTTACCCATCAACAGAGAAAAGTCACGACACGGCTTCTTATCCTCATCCACCCTCAGTTCCCTCGCCTTCCTCCTCATCTAGTCCAGACCCACCCCTTACTGTCTGCCATGACCGTCCTCTACAATACGAGACTGTATTCTTTGTACCTCCCCTTTCTCGCCCTCAGTCTGTGCATCCCAGCCTCCCTTCCTAGATATCCATCCCACACCTCTCCACCCGCAAACGGCTCCTACGGTGAGAAAAAAAAAGAAAGAGAACAGAACAGTTTTCAAACACGTCGGCATAAATCTCACATCCAGAGCTCCCCTTTTCTCTTTTCCCCTCCTGACGGACTTCATTACTTTATTCCTCTGCGCACCAATGCCCGAGACCACGCCGAAGCGAAGGATTT
The DNA here is from genome assembly GCA_943590825.1 of Bovichtus diacanthus. NCBI lineage: Eukaryota > Metazoa > Chordata > Actinopteri > Perciformes > Bovichtidae > Bovichtus > Bovichtus diacanthus. The sequence continues at coordinate 8,910,482 of CALSBV010010773.1, forward strand.
TTTTCCCTTGAGCATGAAAAGGATTGCCAAATCATCCGCAATCCAACATCACCGACTGAGCCACCAGCATGAGCACTGGATACATATGCTCCAGCAGAAGTTGTTGGCTCGAGAACTAACAAATCTTGGACCACAAATACAGCTAAGAGGGGAGAGTCAGTTTTAGGTAAGTACGGGTTATCCCGGCTTGGACCTCTAACATAATATGAGGGTATATTATATATATATATATTTTTTTTTTCCTTCTTCTTCTGCCCATCACTGACCACGAGGTAGTGGTCGGGTAGGCAGGGCTATATTGTGGCACAATTATGGCGATGTTGCGTGGTCAGCATGTTACTGAGGTGGCCGGTGGTGTCCTGTTTTTCTTCTTTTTTTTTCTTCTTTTTTTTCTCTTTTTTTAGGATTGAAGCAATTTGTTCTTCTCACTGTGAAGCGACCTTTTAAATAATCGGCGTACAAGTCCCTCTACGCTCCGCCCGGGCTGAATGTCGACGGAGCGTTCTGAGGCTGTGAAAAAAATTATATCATGACTCTCATAACCTTATTAAACCCATCATCTCCAAACATTATGCAAATGAGTTATTCTCTCGATTGGGTGCACTCGACTGCGTTCTCTCTGTACGTTGTGAGACAGCATCTTCCCGCGGTGATGCTGCAGAAGTGCGGATGAAGGGGGGAAGGAAAAAAAGGAGCATAAAACACTGGGAGAAACAATGATCTCAGAATTTCGGGGTGCGCATATTACGCGGACCGGCCGCGGCTTCAACGAATGGCATTACAGGGTCAACGTTCAGTATGAAGGTGCATTAGTAGGCCTACAGATCACTGTGGAGTCGTCATCAATATTTGTATTCAAGCTAAATCCGTGTGCAGTCCAGTCGTGGCTTCTTTTCTTTTTTCACATCCATGTTGATCAATTCACCCCGGAAACTGCATGATCCATTAACTAAAAGTGAGTGCCATCCCAGCTGGGATATTGGATATGGGATGAGTTGCGGTCATGCTTCCTGTTATTTTTTGTATTTTTTTTTTTTTTTTTTTTTTGTGGATTCCGTGTTATGAATGAATTACTGCCTGTATTGAATTCTGTGAAAGCAGATCGTCAGCTGGAACTGTGTTTCTGTGTACGTGCTGGTCTGTGTTGTACGTGGCTCTAAGTGCGCGTGCGGGAAAGCAAGCACGTACATGCTTGTTTTATTGCGTGTGTGCGTGTGTGTGTGTGTGTGCGTGTGTGTGTGTGTGTGTGTCACCAGTGAGGCAAAGTTGCCGTTCCGTGTTCCCTCAAGTTGCTTTGATTGCTGTTCCACTGACTAACTGCGAGGGGAGCTCATGCTCTTTTACACCAGGTGTCATTATGTGGCTAAAGGCAAGATAACTGTGTATGATACTGATACCAACTGTATGAAATTAGAGAAGCGGCTTCTGTTTGAAATTGGTCCTGAAGCATTTATCTGCACTTCCATGACTGCCACTGCAGTTTTTTTTTTTTTCTTCTTATGTTTGTCATTGTTTCCTTTTTGGAAAGCAGGACTAATTTACTCCATTCGTGTAGTATTAACAGATATATCCAGAGACACAAATGCACTTAATGCATGTATTATTGCCTGGTATAGAGCACAAGACTTCTGCCTTTATATATATATATATATATATATATATATACATATAAAAAAAAGAACTGATCACAATGAACCATACAAGATTCCCATATAACTGGAAGACTGGATAGCTTAGCCTTCAAAGAGTGAGTTGACAATGTATCTGTGTGGCACCCAACTGTGAATAATCCTGCATACTGAATGTGAACTTTAAGTTGAGCGTTAATGTTTGAAATTGACATTATACTGAACGCAAGTCAATACATCCTGCAGTATTGTTCTGCCTTGGTCTGCAAATGTGCAGAAAATTGCACTGGCAGCAGCGGAACTTGCAGGAGAAAAGCAGCCTTATTCAGTATGCCTCATTCAATCTGGTGGCCTTTTCATTGGCAAAACGCTGTAATCATTTTTTTCAGAGGGAAGGCATTCCACATCACATTGCCAAAATGAAAATGCCAGCAGTAGCTTAAAGCTCTATTTGTGTCATGGCTTGAGATGACCCAATGTTGATGATGCTTTCAAGGACTGAAGAGAGAACATTCACCCACAGAGGTCCTTTTGCAGACCTTGGCAGTGCAACTTATGACTTGTCTGTAAAGCATGTGGCTATGATTCTTCAGAGGCAGGGGAATTAACGCTTATAAACTTAAGAAGAAATGGACGATAGAATTCATGCGTCGAACCTTTGCACACAGCGCTGCTCTAGTAGCCTAGCTTGTGTATAGATTGATCTTATCTACAAAGTGTCTCTGTGGTGGCCGAAGAACAGTACTAGTGTTGTATCGGCAGAACCCAGCAGCTCTCTCTCTCTTTCCCTCTCGGTGACCGTCTTTGTGTTCTTGTATTAGCGCCACATTGTTTATATGTAGGGGCTGGTTGCAGCTGTAGGGGCCAGAAGGCTGCCTCCCTAGAGGTTTAGGAAAAAAATCTGTTTTTATCGGAAACAAACAACAGGGTCACATAATGACATGTGACAAAATTTCACGGAAATGCTGGTGAGCTTACAATATTTTTGGAGAGGCAGCTGAATCATTTGACCTCCACTAGGGACTGTCTGACCTATGTGCTGCCCCTATCAGTCCCATGAGACCACATGGAGGCGAACCACGCTCCTATAGTACAATGTTCAAAATGAATTCTCACCCCGTAGGCTCATAATTAAAGGGTTGGTAGCTGATCAAAAGTGGTTAATTGCGTTCTTGCACTCCATGAAATTCAAACCATGTTAAGCCTTGATTAACAATTCCAGAAGGATTTATTTTTTTTTTTTTCTTTTTTACAATGGCCTTTAAAAAAATCCTTCATCATGTACCCCCATGCACAGTACATGAACTGCATAAAAAACATTGACTTAAGACTCTGAGAAGGCAACCATAGTTTGAAAATTGATTGTTACTTCTACTGCTCTTTGCCATCTTTGTCAGTTACTGGAGACACACATTTGTGGACTCTGTGTGAAGCCCGGGTGAGGTTGAAAGGAGGCTCAGAAAAGCATCACAATAGTGACAATTTTATTGGGATAAACTATTTAGGCCTTCAATGCGCACACGGATCATTCTCTGAATGCAGCTGCCTCTGTCCAGTCCCTCTGTATGTCCCTCTTGTTCTTCCTTCACAGCAGGGTACCACAGTCTGAATGTTTGTGAGTGAGCATCAGCACCATCTTATTATACAATCAAGAAATAAATTGCACATCAAAAGTTAACCAAACAGAAATCAATTATTCATCAGACAAATATATATGCACTTTCAACAAAGCCTGCTGTGGCTTTCCTTTTGACTGCTGGTGAATCTGAATATGATGTTATGTAAAAATCATTAATTATTAAAAATCATTTGCAGGGGCTGCAGTTATAGAGTTTTGCACCGTAATACCTTTTGCAACATGTTTTTTTTGGGGTTTTGAGTTTAGAAGTTGTCATGAAAAAGAAAATCATCTGATCACTTTGATGTCATTGGTGTGTATTTACTGGCATCATTTGACTACTATGTATCGGCTGTTGAAGTTGTGAGTGAAACAAGGTAAAAAAATAAAATAAAAATCCTCCTTACATTGGAGGAAGATTTCTGCTTGTGTATTTGGTTGACACGCACAGTCTCCTGCACATTATTCGTCTTGAACTAACATTTGGTGGTTGCCAGGCACTAGTCACTGGATACAAAAGTGATGCTAAATTGAGCCTCTACAAACCTGGCCCCTGTGTCATTAGGCACGACCATGGAGCTAAGTTATTACTCCTTAAAAATATGATAACTCTGACAACACAGTAATAACTACAGTCATTTATCTTGCTTGACACAGTCTTTGCTGGGCTTGGTGATAGCTGTGGTTGTAGATCCATTTGGATTTTGTTACTGTGAGAGGGAGAGGGAGAGAGATGTTTTGATTTACCGTGGTCTTTCACATCACTGAACAATAGAGGTCTGCACTGGCCAGCGATTACACATAGAACCTTTTAACTTCATTTGCTTCACTGTTGCCTCCCATATTCCCTCCAGCAATGTAATTTGATCCGCTCCAGTCTGGAAGTTGTGTCTGAGGTATCTTAAACAAAATACAGTCTTCTCAGTCATGAAATATCTTCAGGACCCAATTTGTACAGAGATGAAATGCGGCTGTGACCAGGATTTGGCAATTGGCAAATCTGTTGTGGGGAATTTCTTTTCAACCTGCATCTGCTTCGTAATTTTGTGGCTAGCCATAGTATATTGTAAATACACTTTTTGGAGGAAATGTAACACTGCGTGGATGATGTTCTACATCGGCGTATCTTGTTAATATAGTATCCGTGTTGAACTGATCTACAAAACCTTCACAGCGAACATGCCATAAACGTTTTTATGGGCTACTGAATGCCGTGAACATTTTTCAGTGTTAAATTCTACAATATCCACTTCTTGCAACTAAAGAGTGAGGAAGATATTGCTTCAATAAATAATTCTATTTTAACAATGGATCAAACGAATATGTATAACGTGAAAGGGGTCGCTAGTAGTGATGAACCCACGGAGACTCATTACCTCTGCAGTTCCCCTTCAGCTTTATGAGGGCTCATTTTTTGGTTTCAGGGGCCGCAGCTTTACTGTTCTCGTGCGGTCTTGTTGCTCCCAGGAGCATCATCGCAGACGCAGCATGCATGTTTTCAGAAAAGAAGACAGCCTCACCCGTGTGCCACCTGCCCTGCACTTAACGTCGGACAACGTATGCGACTAACTGGTAAACATAGTGAAGACTTCAGCTGCTGAAGAGCCGCGTCTGCTCAATACGTAAAAATAAGCCAACTTACTTATGTTGCCACATCAACTTTCTAAGTGTCTTAACATGTCAGTGGTGTGTTTGCAGCTTGGTGTTGCTGCCAAGAGGCCAAAACAATCTCAGTAATGTATGTTTCTGGTTAGCCCACTAAAATGTCTCGGTTAAGAGTGGGTAAATATTGCAGTCATGACAAGAGTCGACAAATGTTACCATGTGAACCAAGTTCTTTTGCAAACCCCTTTTATCACCCAGAGCTCCACACTCTTTCATATAAATGTCACACTTCTTCCTGCAGTGACCAATGAACGTAGTAAATGAGTTGGTCGTGAGGCCGTGTGCCCAGTCCATCACGCTGCATAGAGGTTAGAGAAAACTGCAGTCTGGTTACTTTTAACTTTAACCTTATTTTCCTGGCTTTAGCCATTTGCTCAACATTAAAACAAAAATCCTTTAAACCCAATAATACATAGCCAATGCGCTCTGGGCACCCTGTGCGAATAATTTCCTTCTAGCCCCATGCTTTAAAAAAAAGTCAGTGCACACAGTTCTTTACACTTCTGTGGCACACATCCAGCTGGTTGGTCATAACTCAGTGTTGCTGTGGTGTTTACAGCTTCAAGGGTTGTGCCACTGCACCGACAGTGATTTCCAGGCTGCACACTGAGAAACAATAGCTCAGATCCACTGAAGATTTTCAGCATGGTAACTCTGTATTCTCATCATAAACACCATTTTTTCCAGTAGTGTATCCGTGGCATACGTAGGTTTATCTCTCTCTCTTCTCTGTTTTTTTCTTTTTCTTAAAGTATTGAGTGAAAAAGTGCTATCGCACAGCTTGATAGTGGCTGGGAATTGTGATAAGTGATTGATAATTGGTTGAGTGATTCAGTCCAAACAAACCATGGAAAAGCAAAATACACACTTGAATTATTAAAACAAAATTCAAAGTGTAATTACAAAGTATAAAGTTGTCAGTTCTGTCAGATGTCTGGCTTCCGATTGTCAGCAATGGGTTCATTATTTAGCATCTAAATACAGCCATTCACCTACTGAGCGCAGCCTCTGGAGCATACTAGGGAAAACAATCTGCAGGCAAGCGACAAAAGAATGCCAGCACTAACTGTACTATGTGAGTCTTTATCTTCCATAATTGGTTTGAGTCAATGTGGTCGGACAAGGGATTTCACAATTTGTGAAAATTGAGCCCCTCTTAAAAATCAGTTGGTTTGGACTTCTCTGGACAAGTACCAGCGTGTTGTAGCCGGGGACACACTTTCAAGCGTTTAAGGGTGTTGAGAGGATCAGACTTTATTGGCAATAACATTTCCAAAATATGGTCATTTTGATGGTCATGTACGAGTGCAGCAGAGCCACAAACTTTCCCCGGCACTTATGCTTTGCTCCATGAATAATGAACATGAAAGTGTAAACAATCCCTAAGAAAGTCTCTCTTTGTGAATAAAACACACAGACAACGCACGCTTTTAATACATTGGTTTTCAAATTTTCAAGGCAACCTGAAAAATCAGAAACATGCAACAATACACCAACCAAACACGCATTGAATCTATCAAGAAATGAATCCACAATTTTAACATTTTTCGTCTTCGCAAATTAGATATATAACGTGTGCATTCTTTGAGGAATTGATAAAAAAAATGTGTCTAATCCTGTACACTCACTGTAAGTATAACTTATTCTTATGACTCAGCTAAGTGTCTGCCAGTGTATAGTAAAAAGCCTCAATTTAAGATATGAACAATCATGGGATGATAATCTTTCTGGCAATTTTTAATTAGGCCTCTCACAGAGAAGTTTTTAATCTTTTTCAATCTTCCTAGTGCTGACTAGCAAGTGAGAAGCGCTCCCTGCTGAAACATGTTTCACGTACCTCCAATTATTCCTTAAGAATAGAAACACATTTGCTAAAGCATTTACCTAGTCTGGGAATTTATAATATGAAGCCTGGATGGAGATGAGAAGCTTCTATTTTCAGTACATACAGTATGCCCCAATTTTGAAAAATGTAACGGCTGAGCAGTCATTTGGGAGAGAGGATGGATTCATTGACTGACCCATCACCAATGTGACGCTGTTGAGTCAATGCACTGTTGGCTCATGCCAGTGGCTCTGGGCATCAGTGGCCTATATTGCAGCTCAGGGCAGCAGCTGCTTAAAATGTAGGAAAGTACTGATCAGATGCTATTATTCAAATTGGAGTTGAATGATGTTTTATAAGCTTTCTTACCTGGCTAAACTGCTACAATAACTGCTTGATTAACAAAGCTAAATTTAGCTTTCTTACGCAATCTTATTGCAGATACACTTCTATTGGCTCTGCATGTGTTTCCTGATTTTCTTTTGTCTATTAGTCGGAATTTGTCACCTCACCTGTCATCAAATTTTAAATGAGTATGTACCCTGACACTCTTCTTACAAGGTACAGCCACAAATTATGTACATTTACTTTCCACAAACTGGATTTTGTGACTATTGTGAATAATGCGACTTGTCTATATAAAGATTATTTCAAGCGATGCACCTCTTAACGTAAATGTGATGTAATGTCTGAATAAGGAGAGTGTCCTCCTAGAAGAACGACAGTTTCCAAATGACTTATACATATTGTCATACAATACACAACGATATCGTCGCAATATCGATAATGAGGTATTTGGTCAAAAATATCATAATATTCGTTTTTTTTCCATATGGCCCAGCTCTGCCTCAACCATATATTAAACATTCTTAATTCGCATGAGATTGCAGGACCAATCTTGTAAAATCACACTTCGTGAACGTTTGTATATGTGTACAATACAGTACTAAACATTTTGTTGGCAGCATTTCGGCCGATTGAGCATGTTGAATTGGTGCTTGCCTGTCGGTGAGACAGGCGCAGAACGTACGTGCTCCATAGTAGCTCGCTGTAGTCTTTGCGGTGCGTTAAAAGGCAACTTCTTGGGCCAGACACAGGCGTAGTGAGGCAACGCAACAAGCGGCCTTCCTCACCGCTAGTTCTTTGATGTCACTTTGTCGTGTCCGGGCCTTTATTTTTAGAAAAACATAATCCAAGCAGCAACGTGTTTCCCCTGAAAAGTAACTGCTAAAGCAAAATGTACATAATTTTTTAGGAGACACAGTTGATTAGCGCTGCATTCTTTGTCCGCAACAACTTAGTGCTGTAAAAGGCATTGTGCTACTGACTCCAGAAGTAGCACATGAATGGCCTGACACAGCACTTTCACAGAAGTACTGACCTATAGATTTTCTCTATGTGCCTGACCTTGTCTGTGCCTGCATATGCGTGTGTGTGTCTCTTGCACTGTGAGCATCTTTTGAGTGGCTGTGGCTGAACATCTGCCACGGCAGCAGACATGTATATTAATTGTAATTTAAACATAGATCCTTCATGTTCACCAATGTCAATCCCACGCGTCCCAATGGGTGAACCATTAGGACATTTGCATTTTAGTATGGGAGTTTTATTGCCTAAGCACCAAAGCCTGTCACACTTAGCCTGAGGGACATTGAAAAGAGATCCACACATATTTGTGATCATTTGGCATTGCCTTCGGGGCTGTTGCTATGGTAACTCTTTATAACCTTGAATCACGAATTCAACTGGTGTTCGTGTCTTTGGTCATCTTAATTTCTACTTTTCATCATTCCTGCGATCCTTATTTTAAATGTACTAAATGAATGAAAGATGAGAAAAAGAACAACTAACTGAGTTTCATAATAACCTGCCTTTTCAAATGATGTGGATTCACTGGAGTTGGATTTTTATGACTCTTTGTGTTTTACACCTGAAGGCTGTAAAATACTTTTGGACCTTATTGAATATAAATTGGATTTGCCTCAGGATGAAGAATATAATTAAAAGACAATAAAAAAAAAATGTTTTATCACCTCCAGGCAAATGTTGTTGTTATTGCTTGGCCTTTAGCTACTCTTTATATTTTAGTAAATGTTTGAAATTCTGTGTTCATACTAAGACTTACTGTGTGTGTATGCATAGCATGTAGCGATGGCATAAATATTCTTACATTTAAAGTCCACAAGCAAAGTCTGTTGTTTTTAATGCACATTTCGGAATGTGTAAAAAGGCTTGGGATGCCTGCTCATGCGTGTATTGGTGTTATTACAGCGGTATTTACATGAAAAGTGTCAGTAAAAGTCTAGAATTATTGACATTAATAAGTAAAAGGAAATGTGAAATTGGGGTGTTGTTGGCCGGTAGTCTCTGCTATTTTGTTTCCAGTCTTCCAGATCCCTTAAAGTAAAAAAAGAATGCTATTTTTTATTTTTTTATTTTTTTACAAGTAAGTCTCAGTTGAAAGGGATGGAAGTGGGATTAAACATCTCAAAAAAGACAAGAACTAAAACTGAACCCTGTCAAATCCCAAATGCTGAACGAAACAAGCCAGCAGATGTTGACTGAAAGACACTGAAGCAGATGGAACTGTGCACATACCAACTGTAATGAAGAGTTCTACTGAAAAACCACCATCTACAAAACTAATGATCTTACTGTAAAATCCATAAATGTAACCATTACTTTAATTCCTCAATTAAAGTCAAAAGTGCAAAATACAAAATCCCAGTTTCATTTTAAGACACTTAACAGCAAATATATTGTTTTGACCCATGAAGAATACCAGCTGTGTTATTGAAAGTTTTTTTAAATGCTTTATGAAAAAAGTCAATCTACAAAAGCGCTCATAGTTTTCTGGAAAGAGGGTTAGGTCAACTGACAGCATGGTTTCTGAAAAGAGGATCAAGCATTGCATATTTAAAAGTAGGAAGAGAACTGTGGCCAGAGAACTAGTAAAAATAAACATAACGCTGAATAACATTAACTAGGAACTTAGTAGGGCAAATTTATGGGACAGATTGGGGATTTAAAATACCAGATAGCAAACATATTTTGACATATTTTTAAGTAATATCTTAATTACCAATTACCTTGCTTAGTGATTTAATTATTTCTCATATCATAGAGGCATCTTCATAGTGAATTGAATGAAACTTCTGTTGCCAATGTAAGTGCTTTGTAGCCTAGTTACACTGTTGGATCTACTTTTTAATTTCAAGACAAAATGCACTTTGAAGTTAACATATAACATTTCATGCCGCAAAACAATTTGGGATATTTACCTGAACCTCACAACCACCACCCACATCTTCAATTTGTTCGGCAAATTCACTCTTATTATCAGGCTAATACAATACATGCACATGGTCCATTTATTGGGCCTGGCTTAGCTTCTACACCATCCAAGATAAAGCCGTCTGGCACGTGTATTACATACTATATTTCCCTCATAATTTCATCGTTAGACTGCTTGTGATGGTAATGCCCAGAGCCTCATCACCACCTGGTTGCCTGCCGACTCAACTAAACATTCAAATTCTCCAATATGACAGGCTGGAACAAACCAGTCTCACGGCAGCAGAGGCTTTCATGCACTGCTGGACTCCATTTGCCTCTACTTTGGTTACCATGAATGCTGTTGGGATTACTAATAAACAATGGCAGTGGGTTGCCACCTGGCAACCTATTGTGATTGCCTGCTGGAGGAAGGAGACCTAACCAGCTGGCCATTCTTTACCACAGGTGCCAGCCGCTGTCCCTTCGACTGCACGTGTGTAGTGTTCAGTGGAGAGGAATGCTAGCTTTGTTGTGCATCCATCATCCTCTGTAGGTTATAACCCTGTCAGGGACTGGAGGCAAGACTTGTACTGTATGTTTATAATAGCAGCTTACCTGTGTTCGGTAGAGAGTGTGGTATGGTATAGTTTTGTGCCGTGTAAGCTGGTGCCATTGTGCTCCGGCTGCAGCTGTCTTAAAAAAAGTCTAGTACTGAGTTCCATTTCAAAGAGGAGACGTTTGGAGGGTGAATAAAAGCTCCAAGTCAGTCAATTGGCCCTGAATTGCCGAACTTAAATGCAATATCAGCAGTGCAAAAAAAGTGGCTGCCGTGGTCAACTTCTTTCTCGGCTTAACTTGCTCAGCCCCTCACATTGACATCAAGGCCAGGTGGATAGGGAGGTAGTGAAGGAGAAGAGGCACTGTGCTCGATTTATCAGTAATTATGGAGTGCTATTTTCTCTGTCTCCTATCTACGCCTGCCCTGGGAAGCAGTAGCCATTCTTTAATCTTGACACCTGGTGATCATGTAACACAAGGAAGTGCCTATTAAAGGAGGAGAGAAATTGGAGGAGGCCTCTCTCCTGATCCTCTTTTAGGGGAGTCGGGTTGACAGAGATGGTGAGTGTGGGGATACATGAGCGAGGGGAGAGGGAGAACGGGGTTGACAGCAGACGGTGGTTGAGGTAACGAGGACTATTTGGAACTTTCTTTTTTTTCTTTTTTTTTTACTCAAGAGGCTCGGTAAGGGTATGGGGGTGTTAAGGGGAACATCTAGGGAATCTTCAGCAGGCTTTTCTTCTCCCATGAAAAAAAAAAAGAAAAGACTTGCCAAAGGACACGTGAACTAATATGATTTTTAAATGAACTAAAACAACTGTAATAATGTGAAATTCCGTTGTAAAGCAGAGCAGGTCTTTATGCTGATCCCTCTGGGCTTGCTTTGCACTTAGTCAAACGCAATCAAGAAAATGTTGGGGGTAATTATATTATGCTTCGGGATAATTGTGTATCAGATAACATACATCAGCTGATGAAGATGCAACCTGGGCCAAATGTTGTGTTTTAATACCTCTTTTGATTTAAGTTCAAGATTATATCTGCCAGCTAAAACTTACTCAACACATCAGTAAAAAAAAAAAAAATCCCCTTTCACTGCAGTCTTTTCATGGACATGCAATATCCAGACCCAAGAAGCCAAACGGATGCAGTTAATTATTTCTATGTTGATTTTATCTTAATTGGGTAAAACTGGATACCCCCTACTGGATCATACATATGCAAGAAATAATACATCAAAAATTCTTCCAATTTGATTAAGTCTGAAACGCTTCAGTGGGTGACACACTGACTTGCCTTCAATCAGCAGAGCCATTGGAAATACACATTGATTGAGTCTCTTAACATGAATAATTTGTTTTCTCAACCAAGTGCAGTGCCGCCAGCGCTGTGCCAACCTGGCACCTCACTCCATTACCAGTCCTCTTCTAATTTTGGAGCAACATGAAATCACCAAGTGGCAGGATTATTATGATCAGTCTTATATGTTGTTCTTCACACAAAGAAGGCAGACAGACATGTCCTAAGTGTCTGAACTATGAATAAAGAATCACAAATCAGCCCACAGTGGGCCTATTTGTTCCGCTGAAATGCCGTTTTAGCAAGTATTCCCTGCAAAAATCTGACAAGCATGCCTGAGCCAGACGGGGAAATGATTTGTGTTTCAGTCAGATTTGTGTTTGAATCAAACCACTGACAGTGTGCTGACTGGGAGAAGATGCACGGCGTGCACTATAAATACGCAATAAAGCAACTCATATATGATTTAATCAGCCACTGTATACTGCGATTCACTGTGAACATGTCGGGCTATATTTAATTCCCACCAAATGAATTATGGATGGAATGACGATGTGGGTATTCTGCATACTGTGATGTTACAGTTACATCATCCTTTAATATGATGCTTGCTAGACATTTGCCACGTGGTAAAAATATGTTTTGCTCCGAGGTTGACTTCAAATGCTCTTGTAACCCACGTCTCTGAATTGGTATTATGAAAGCTCGTGAAATGCCCTTAATCAAGGAACTGCCTCAAAACTAGGGTTTGTAATTGAGCGTAATAACCATAGTAACGATAAGAAATTGTGTATTTTCTAAACATTGTCCACATTTTCATACTGTTGCCTGACCTATGTGGTTATATGTTCAGTCGTCTGGAAAATATGACACATTACCAATGTGTGTTTCATTGATTATTTTCATTGATCCTGTATTGCTGCTCACTCAACCACATAAATACATACCCAGCCAGTTATGCAAACAGAAAACATCGATTGAATCTTAGGGGACAAGGACCAGTACACATTTACATATGCAGGCACATGTTCATAAAGCACACACACACAAACACACACGTGTACCATCCCCAAAGACCTTGCTGATGGAGCTGGCGCTGTTAGCTTTTAATGATGGAGAGGCCAGTCTAGGTGAAGCTAGCCCAAGCAGTATCCTCTCTGGGGTTTTTTGCAGACTCAGCACACCAACATGACACCAATGTAGGGCAGAGAAGAGGCAACGCGGCACATTCAAATCACAGCGGTGAGCAGAAGGGAAGGAAAAAAAAATGCAATGGTGGTAGCCTTTACATGGATAACAATCTGGCTACATTGATGGAACAGCGGTCCTGAAAAGAGATCACATTTAAAAGAGACACGGATAGTGACATCAGATTATATTCTGCCAACGTACTATTGAGCTCAGGAGAGATTCCATGAAATGTGCTTGTACTTTGATGCTCCGTTCCAATGATCTTTTGTTCAAGTAGTTCATCATCAGACAAGTCTTTTATCATTGTGATTGAGCTTAGCAAAAGTTTAATAAGGAAGACTACTTAATTTTTAATTCTTTCACCTCTAGGCTACTCTTTCATTCATTACTCCCTCAAAGCCACACCTCTTGGCTGCATTCCTTTCATTCCCTCCTTTATCATATCAGTTTAAAATTCAAGAGGCAGCCTCCTCTCAGTTCATCATCCAATCAAGAAGGCCTAAAATCCACTCCTTCTCCCTTACCCACACGGGAGCTAATCACTCATCAGTGCGTTATTTATTAACCCATTGCCTTCAGTCACTTTTTTTTTTGTCACTTTAACATAAACACTCTTGCCATCACAAGTTGTACCAGACGTATAGTGTATAGCGCACATCATTTCAACAAGCCAAAGCCTTGTCACAAAAGAGGAAATGGATTACAAAAAGCTTATTTTCAGACCAGACAAACATGGTTCTCCCAGTAGGAGCCTCACTGAAGCACCATTTCTTTAAACAGCATAAATACTGTGTACTAGTTTTCTCCACATTTGCTCTTTTAAAATGCCAAGCAGTCTTTGTTATATGATGACCACCCAGAGCTTAATAATATTGCTATTAGTAATAATAATAATAATAATAATAATACTAACTAATGTTTAGCATTAACAGAAAATTAGGCAAAGCTTTGACCTCTATACACACAGTGATTTAAAACAGATTAACTATTAACTATCCAGCTATTTGAATACACAATTAAAAAGTTGACTCATATGGACATGTTGGCCAAAAAGTATTCACTGCAACAACAACAGGCTCAAAATCTAATCATATTTACATATGCAGCCAAGGTTAAAAAATTAGAGAACGAGGCGGGAGATGTGGCGTCCACACGGACGTGCCGATTTGTTTTTTGTTTTTGATATATGGAAACCGTTGTAATGGTTGTAATCATGACAGCTGAATGATTGCTCTGTACATTTTGTGAAAACTCGTTTTTTTTTTTGCCGCTGTCACTAGGGGGCGCCAAAGTAGGACATCTTCAAATTCTACACATAATTGCTCTAATTTATTTAACATTTGATGTACAGTAAGTGCTCTATACCACAGAGAAATGAAGGGTTATCTATATCAATATCACCAAATTAAAATAAAAATTGTAAAGGGCCATTTGCTTTCCTTTATTGGAACATAAACGTTTGAAGAAGACCTTAGAAAATCACTCCAGTTCTTTTGTGGCTCACGGCGCACATTTGAAAAAATTGCTCTGTCAATTATTAAGCAGCTGTGGGCATGTTGTTATTGGCTATCATGCATTGAGGTTTTACTTATAACCACAGCGGACTTAAATCTCTGTATAAGGACATGCATTTTACATGGCTTATGACTCAGTTTACTTCCATCTTGGAAAGGAAGAAGGCCGAAGAAATGCTGGAACATGGGAAATGAAAATACAAGCCTCATGGCAAAAGCCTCTGAGCTACGGGATACAAAGGGGACAGCTTAGGGGAGGAATACAGCAACAGTAGAATTTCAAAGGCAAGAGGTCAAGAGCACTCTATTTTCAATCTTAACATGGGGAATGGGTACAAGTTGGCTGCTATAACCCATATCAAGGGCACATTTTTGCAAACGATAACCTCCCAGGAAGAGGAGGCAAAATATGGTGCAGAAAGAAAGAAAGAAAGCGCTTTTCTCAGCAAAAATTCACAATCCTTTTAGTCATATCAGGCCTGAAAATGTCTGCTCAGGATGCCTCTGCGCATGGGGATCTGTATACAGTACTTTATGACTATGTGAGTGCGCTTGTGTACAGTATATGGCAGAGAGAGTCTCTCCAAGATACAGTGAATAATTTCTTATTTGAAGCATGATATGAAAGTATTTACCACAACAACAAAAAAACTGTAATAAAAAAAGAAAAAGTTGTGACCTCCATTTTTTTTACCATCATTTTACACAGTTTCATGTTTCAGATGTTTTGAGTAATCCTATATGCATCGGCAATTCGATGGTAACAAAAACTCATAAATACATCCAAATGAACTATTTCCACTCGTTTTGCGACTTAATTGTCATTGTCCTTGCCACTGCAGAGCACTCACTAAATATGCTCCCATGGCTTAACAGCAGATGCAGTCAGTTCATCTGGAGACTACAAGCAAATAAAACAGTTTGTTCTTTGAAGTCTCCTTCTCATATATTACAGACATAGTGCAGTTTTGAATTAAAAAAAAATCAAGCAAACCGATGTAGAGTTATTCTATGCGTGTCTTCGTATGACGGAAGCTGTAATGTACATTGCAACACTAAATAGCAAATGTCATACTGTAGGTTAATAGATTACACTAAAGTGGGGATGACACAGAGTAAATTCCTTCTAACTGTGAGGGTGATTGAGCCTGGCACTGAACAAAAACACCCTTAGAGTATTGATATTCATGCACAGCCCTGACACGAGGCATACGTAATACGGAGCAGTTTAGCTTTGCAAGCCTTAATCTGCGAGGAATCTGAGATGGGAGCACTTTTTTTTTTTTTTTTTTTTTCACCATCTGCTCTGCGTCTCTGCAGATTTTGCTGATTTATGGAACCCACTGAGTCGGTGCTTGCTCCTCTGCTTTCCTTCCATTTCACAAATTTATGGCTTTGAATTAGGAACAATAGGAGCGGTGACCATCTCCTTAACACCAAGTTCCTCCTGCCGCTGAAGAGCAAGGCGGTTGGTCAGACAGGGAACTCTTGGGATTAGCCATTCGTCAAAGGGTGAATTGGAAAGTAAACATCACATTTATTGGGAAGAAAATGAGGTCAGTAAATCCAGGGATGGCATTGCATCAGAGAGGGGGCAAATGGGGGTAGCAAAGGCGAACGAAAATAACCCACTGCAGCTGGACAAAATCTCTCTCCACATAATGCCAGTGGTCCAGTCTCTGGAGAGGGCAGCAGCTGTTATGTATTTCTGTCAGAAAACAAAACCCCGAGAAAAAAAAAAATTAAAAAAAAGGTAGAAGGTAGAAGGTTGTTGTGAAAAGGTTAGGTGAAACAGCGTTAACACTCAGAAATGTGCGGGCAAAACATTTTCCTTTATCTTTCCTTTCTTGTCACAGACTTTTTTCCTGTGATATATAAACATCTGGCAGTGGAAATTGCTCAAGTATGACGGTCGTTAGGTGTGCAAGTGAGGAGGGACGAGTTTGAGTGAAACACGTTGTTGTGTTCAAGCTTCATCTTGTGCCCACGCCGATAAAATCCAGGATGAGAAAACGAGAAACATTTATTTGCCCTTCCCCAAGTGCTGTACCTCCGATACTGAAATAGGATGAGCAAATCATGCCCTCACCCTGATAAGGTGATACTTCCCTCACATATGTCTGTAAAATAAAATGCAGCGCTGCAATCCAATTGCAGTCTTACAGTTGCCTCGCAACAACACTTCATCACACCCTGTGGCACTGATAGTGAGATGTGAGTGAAATGTTACAGACACAAGCAATTATGACAGATCAGTCACAGAAGGGAGAAAAGAGGAAGGAGGATCTGCTGTTAAATTCTGCTGGTAATTACAATAAAAAAAAAAAAAAGAAAGAAATATTAATGAGGCCTGAGGTGAGCTTCACCGCAGCTTCATTAAATGCCTATTATGTTTTCTTTTTTTTTTTCTTTTTTTTCCTGAATGCGACAAAAAAAAAAAAAAAAAAAAACGTGTTCATGCACGCAGAGACTTAAGAGAAAAGCATCACCTTGGGTGTGTATACTTATCTTACATGCGCTCTCTTGGAGATAAACATATTTTGACTCCCTCTGAGACATTCCTTTTCTCTCTGTTCATCACTTCCTTTGGTCAAAAACCTTTTGGGTCTATTCAGTGGAAACCATACAGTGGATAACATCACTTGACATTTACATGCATGAGCAAGGAAGAACTGCAGTGCGAACAGTGTCATTTACATCCTTCCAGCAACTCCTATTCAGGCTCTTATTCATGTCAGGGGCTCCTCTGGGTGCCTTTTTGAGTGTAACCAGCTAAGGGGGTGGAATTCACTCTGGCAGTTTTGCCTTTAATCTCACATTGTTACAGTGGAACGCGAGAACAAGAGGTAGCATGCGGGAATGTGTTGAGGTCGGAGCATTTTGTTAAATTTTATTTGCCCCTCTAATGCATTTGGAGAGGAAGGCAGAAGATAACATATTCAAAACAAAGCCTGTGCCCACCAAGGTAAATCGAAGGAAAGCAGTCAGTGGTTTCTCATCAATAAAACCACAGAGTAATTAGAGAAAGCACTTGAAAGCCAATTTGCGAGTTGACAAATGATCAATCTTCATCTGTAACAAAGCCACAGTAGCATACAGCAGCAGTGGTGGATGGGGTGACAAATGGCTTGCGTGTGCTAGCATCTCATTCTCTTTGGTGAAAGACTCTGATGCTGGTCGAAAGAGAGGAAGAAATGCTCCTGTCATCCCTATCAGTGCAGACCACCTTCTCCTGGAATGAGATGAACATAGGAGCAAATCACCTCTTCATTGCTCTTTTTTTTTTTTTTTTTTCCTGCTTCATGTGTTTAAGACACATATGCCACTGATCAGTTAAGCTGTCCCATTCAAAACGCTAATGAAAGGTGAGCCCTGTGTATTGATATAACAAATATAAAGGGGAAAATCTGCTTGGCAAAAAAAAATAAAAAAGTAATTGAAGTGTCACGATGTTTTTACTTCCCTTGCTGCAGGGATCCTCATGGAGCAAATGAATTTCAATTTTATTTCATGCTAAATTGAACTGCCCTTCGGATAGCCTACGTGCTTAATTTATCTGAAGCACACGCCCAAACATCCTTATAGGCCTACCTTTACCATCCTCATGTTTGCTCTCGCGCTTACTCTGAGACCTTATTAATTAGTTTGCTTTATGACAGAGACAGTCCCTGTTTAAAACCATGTCATAAACCGCCCCCGCATTGCTGCTGTTCAACTAGGCAGCTATCAAATAAAGCTCGCAGCACACTGCTTGCACTGCTTCACATGACAGATGCAACTCGCTCCCCTCTGCCGCACCTCTCCCCGGCTTGCATTGATCCTCCCCGAATAGATTTGGACACAATAATTCAGCAGCCAGGTAAACTGGAATAACTCCGACCATTAGTGAATTAGTTTGCTCTTTAAAATCAGCCATTGATCCCCGAGCTGAGCTGATTGGTTGCTGACCAACCAGAGAATTTAATTATAAAACAGAGTGTTGCTTGCTCAGCCATGTTTTCTGAAGGTCAGGGAGCCACTGCAGTCCTTTTTTTTATTTTTTTTTTTATAAAGGAACGACAGGAGCAAGGCGAGAGATTCGGGGGGAAAAAGGAATCCAGTACAAATGAAGTTAGCCATGGCCTGCCTTCCCATTCCTCTGTTGCTTCCCAGCAATTGCAAGTGGCAGACAATTACCGCGCCTCTCCAGACATGGCTGTGAGCTGTGCAATAATAATTCTCAGAATTGAGATGACACTGGTTTGGCATATTTAGATGCAACTCTGCTCGCTCTCTCCTCATTCTGTCATTCCTTGACAAACCTTGCATAACCCTTTACTCCCATTGAGGTCATATTAATATCACTAAGTTAAAATAACTTATTATCTTTTAGGATGCCACCTATCCATAACATTACCTCAAAGATTTTGCTTCACTCCGAGCATTATACCCACGTCACTGGGAATTAATTCACTTTAAGGCAGTCCTGCTAATAACAGTTTAGAGAGAACTGCTTCTGCTTATGTTCATACAGTTCAAACTACAAACAATGTAGAAAATAAATATTACATATAGGTGACATGCACAAGGCAATGAATAGATGAATAGTGCAGAAAGACATTATGCCTGCTCTAATTCCCTAAGTCTACCTGTCTTTCTGCAAAAGGCTTCATCCCACCACGATCTCCTGCCTCCCTGGGATTTAGAATACAAATAAGGAGAACAAGCCTCCCCATTCTTATGAACTTTATAGAATAAAGAGGGACACTTAGGGCCCCACACAGGGGAGAGAGGGATTGATTGGCAAAGCTAGTGACGGGACCAGAATGGAGATTGAATTCCCTTGAATGAACCAGAATGGAGGAGGAGTTGCAGCATGAATAAGGCTGTTTAAAAAGAGGATGGAGGGAAACAAGCCTCCCTTGTCCTGTCTTGTGATTTCCTGAAGCAGACATCCTCCCCTTTTTACCCAGCTTATTCAAGGGTAAACGTGATCCACTCTCTGTCTCTTCCTCTCTCTGTTTCACTAATCCACTCTGCAAATAAGCGTAATCTGCAAATAACAGAAGATGAAGAATATTTCTGACACACGAAAAAAAGAATTTTTAAAAAACGAATTTGTAGAATGCATTTGAGATTTGGGATCTGTGTGAGTTATGATCTCACGCAGCAACAGGACACAAATGCCTCATGATGGAGAGTTTGAAAAATGATATTTTTTCTTGAGGTTGATGGAGTGGAGTGGAGTGCAATTGGTGCATTATTTTCTGTTGAGTAATCAAACAAGCACTCTTGAAATGTGACAAAGTGCCATTTGTTAACATTCAAATGGATTGATTGTACCAGCCCTTCAAAATGTAATATATATAATATCAGGGTGGACTTGTCAATTAGTTTTTGCATAATATTTTGGTATGGGTGTTTTATGATGAAATGTGCAATTTCGATGGCGGGGTATGGCATACAACAATGTCAACCGGGTTTTTGAAATGCATTGTTAGTAGTTCTTTTAATATCAAAAGGAAGACAAATCATCTTTAGGGAAATATCAGGATTGCTGTTGTCTGTGTTTGATTGATCGTATCTTGCCGGTGTTGCATCAGAGGGTTGTCGGTGTTATTGAAGAGTAAGGACCACACCAGCGTCTAACCGGACCGACGTGACATTTTGCAGGTACGCTTACATGCTGCTCAATGTGCTGCAGCTGAGCAGCTAATTAGCTAGACAGTGGCAAACTGACATTAGCGGTGCACTTTCCCCCGGTAAGTGTTTGTTTGGTGGCTTGTTCAACGAACTAAGGTGCGGGAAACGACGTATGTTTATGTTTTCTAAGTTAGACGCAGAGGAGACTTTAGCAGGAAAGCTAATGTGGTTGTTGTTCAGAGTGTGTGACTCTTGTGTTATGTAGCTGGCTGCTATCTGGCTCAGTGTGACCATCTGCTATGCCTATGATAGAACACTAATGTTACTGCCTTATGTAAGATTTCATTGGCTGCGTCAAAATAAGGTCTCCATCTGTGAAGACGGATAGCGGAAACGTATTCCTGTCCAACTGATGCACACGACTATGGAGCCCCAACATGACACAGAAAAAATATCGAATATAAGACTCTCCCTTATTGTTTGAGTGTTTTTGTTTATTTGTTTGTTATTGAGTGCCGCTAAAAGGAGGACGCACGACATGTGATTTATAGAGCGGATATGGATGCCGTATGAGAAAAAAAACTTTAAGCATCCCTCCCAAGGATGCCATTTCCTTTTTGAACACATCAAAACCACTTTGTGGGAGATAGGGGAAGAGCGGAACATCATCATCCTTTCAATGCCGCGCTCGACTTTCTTTAACCTACTTTGACCTTGACGTAGGTGTGACACTGGCTACTGTAGCGCTTCATGTGTAACAGAGGGATTGAGTTTATTGTTCTCAAAACATGCAAAAAAAGGAATTTCTTTATTAAGTTTGGTTTTTTTTGTCTATATTTGTCCAATGACAATGAAAAATCTCATCAAATCCACAGTGTTTGTATCTCTATAACTTGACCTTTGAAATGTGAATATGCAGTTTGCAGTTTCTCACCCGAAAGATACGGTCGCTGTTTTTTGTTAATATCACCCGCAAGTCCCCACATTTCCTCCCAAAGCTTCAACATTTTGGCAGATGCCATCACATCTCAGCAGCAGTGGGGGACTGGCTATAGTGCATGGCCCCCATCCAGTTGTTAAACTGCCCCCGTGGTTCTCTACCAAATTTTTTGGCTCTCCTTGTGATGCCATTGAACTGTTTCCTATATCGCACAACAGTTCTCGTAGGACCCGGGCAGAAATTATTAACCAAATGTGTTATCTCCTCCCAAGCTTATTTAACATCATCTGCCCTCAGTGGCTTATTTACAGTGCGGCACATTTGCTCTTGATGAGTCAGGACTTCTTGCAAACGAACATCAGTTTATTCCTGAGAGAATAAGCTCTTTGTCTGTGGTAAATGCTCCCAACTGTTCTCTGTGGCTTCCACATTTAAACTGAAAGAACAGCATGGCATAGAGTCTGCATATTTTAGAGGGAAGAATAAGAGTGTATCTGATTTCTAATCCCAGCCCTTTTCCAGCTGTGCAGCTGGTGCACTGCACCACATGGCAACAACCCCAAAAATACCAAAAGTCCATCACCCCACCCCATGTGGACAGTGTGTTTTTCGCCAGTGTGAATTGATTCGGTAAAGTGGGGCCTTCAGATTGTGACGGGGGCTTCCAGTGCATTCATTTTCTTCAAGCCTTTCTTCCAATAATGATATGTTTTCTAACTATAAAAAAAAAAAAAAAAAAAAAAAAACTTAACACAATAATCAAATATTTAATTTATCATAATACCTCTTCTCGTTATGAAGACAAATGGGATCCTCTGACACAGAGGACATATTTTACATAACGAAAAGACGACAACATCCATATCATAATGAGAGCTTAGTGGCCACGATGAATCATATTTGTCTACTAATCCTTTTTGTCAATTGGTGCTGTTTGTTAAACCAGCCTCCCTTTTATCTAGCATTATATTTTGGTTTAAGGTGTGATAATGTTCAGATGCAAAATGACAAAGCAAACAAGCAGAAATATCTGGCATGAGATAAATGACATTTCATAGCAGTACAAAATGGACAGATATTAGTATACGGATAGAAAGAGGCTTATAGAAAGAAGCAGTGAGAAATGACTCTCATCATGTGGCCATATGAAAGTAAATGTACTCACTGCTGGAGGTTTCCGGGATTCAGACAGCAATGACGTGATAGAAATGACTAAGCCTCTGGGTCAACTGCACAACTGATTTTCATTTCAGTGGGGCAATAAAGAGCACACACTAACTCCATATGAAAAAGTCCCATATGTAATTGTGAAGTGCAGATCAGAGTTAAGAGTTCAGCAATGGGACATTGGCAAGGGCATGTAATGCTAAATGTTTCCCTAGTAGTATATACTGCATGTAAAAGGATTTAGATCTCCATCAGTCAGCTGCCAAATTGACACATTTAGCAGTTGTCTATCAGCGCACAGTTTTATGAACACGTTTATGAACACGGTTATTCTCAAAACGCCAGACAACACAAATAAAAGATTTTGACAAAAAAGACACGTCTTCATGCCAAATGTATTTGTGTTCCAGCCATTTGAAAAAAAACTGTTTTGTGGCACCACCTTTAACACCGTGAGTCTTAGCCATAGGAATAGAACGAGAGTAGAACAGACATTCCCATTCAAATCAACACAGCAGGTTGGTCCGAGCGATGGCCAATCGCATGTGAACCGTTGCCGTTGCGAAGGACTGGGACCGTTGCAGCTGGCTAACTTCAGTATAAACGACTCGCAGCAACTCACTGAGGGGAAGTTTTTTTCTGTAACAACCAAACGAGCAGTGTTGGTGAAATTTCATTTTTAGTCCCGTCCGTTGGCTCGGTAACACACCTGGACACACGGATGTTAGTAGTTATGAATGTGATTCGAGGCCCAGGCTAGCCTGAGCCAAAAGGATAGATTATCCATTGGCCTATGTCAATACGCACTACCGTTTTTTACCTAAATGGTGTTAGTAGGCGCTAATATTAATTAGCAAAATGGTGCGCTGGCATAACTGAATTTGTATTTTTTAAGTTTGGTTGATGGTTCAACCCTAATATCCACCGTAAAGTCTAAAGATACACATTTTTTTAGAATGAATTTAAAATAGAATTGAACTGTAACATGCTCAAGAGCCGTTTCAAGTTATTATATTCGGTTTATTAGAGTTAGAAAATTTCATGAGTGGTGAAAATAAATAGTCAAAATATGCGCAACATTAAAACAACTTGAAAACTCATAGATATCTTGTGTATTCATTAGCAGGGAATGAGAACAAAGTATGCCCTATTCAACCTTGTAGGCACTCATTGTAACATGCACACGAAAGTGAACTCTCTTGTCAATAAATAAACACATTTTTTAATATTTATTCACTGACACGTTTTTCTCATACACGTTTTGTTTTCCTATGAGAATTAACACTAACACCCCATCTTTGCACAAAGGCATATTATTATCAATCCCCTGCTTAGCAGATTATTGTTTTATTTTGACAGCCAAGCTCAAATTACTTTTACGTTATTAGCCTAAAATGGATCTGTTCAGTACACTGTCACAATTTGTTATTTGCACTGAGTATCTGTTTGAAAGGTTGAAAAAGAAGGCTTGTTTTCCTTCTGTCAAGTGTGCAATAATAGCTGAAATGCAGTATTCTCAGTTGATATTGGAGATTTCATTACAATCTGCTTTAAGACCTTTTACATCTAATTAGTTGCACAAGTCGAGATATTCAAATTATGCTAGATTGTTCCTGGTACTTTGGTCAGTAGAAGCAGTGTTTAAATGATAATGTACATAATAAATTTAAGGCGTCATATGAAACCGACAGTGAAATTGAAATTTTAACAGTGATATGACAGACAAAATAAATTTCCTTTTAAGTGTGCCACTGTGATTTCTTTAACTTCCGCAATCAAGTAGTTCATCATCTATTTAACAGGAAAAGATTAGGCCCATTAAATTTTCCCTGCTCTTTTATGATGTGTTATTGTCTAATAAACCATGAAAGGGGGAGGATTTTTGCATACAGTAGCATTTGAAAGCACACTGTTGGGTGCTCCACGGCCAGGGGCCAAAGTTCTTAAATGCAATTACTGATGAAAATCGTTTCCTTATCACTAAGAGACATAATTTCACTGCCAAGTGGATAATAATGTTCACAGTCAATGCAAATTGAGGAAATGGATCATTTTAATGTTCTGTTTAAAATGGTAAAAATGTTTTTAAGTTTTTTGTTTTTTTGTTTTTTTTTTCCATTTTCTTCCATTAAGCAGGATGTGATGCTGCTAATGTTGTGCTTTTTGTGCAAAATAATGGAGCTGTGGCTTTTATTTTAAGATTATTTCAACGGAACATACATGGGACATTGTTCTCTACTGTGTTGTATAATATATCAGAATATTAGTCATACTACTGTATTCTTAGTTGGCGTGAGTTACATTTATCGTAAATTGCCCAATCTGGGCGGTGTGTCGTGTATTCTGTATTCTGCCTCTATGGTTGTTTAAATAAAGAAACGCCATACTTCTGGCCTTGTTTAAATCTGTTTTTAGACGACCTGCTCCTGATTCTTTTCTGAACTGTGTGACCAATTTAAAAAAATAAATAAATAAATGCATTGTCTCTAAAATATTTATAGACTGAGGGTCACATTTTGTATTGAAGTGCCATTTTGTACAGTTAATGGCAATAATACAATTGTATTAACCATCCCTAGAAGCTTTAGTGGAACCAAATCGAGGTTCTATTTTGCATTTGATGAAAAAGGCAATCCTTTGTATCGCATTAGTTTTAACAATTCATGAAGTCGCAAGTCAATAGTTGAAAGTTTCCTCCAGCAGTAATTGACACCACTGGGTAAAGGGAGATGGTGTTCTTCCACATTAGTGGCTGGGTGTCATAACATATCGTAAAGCAGTAATCTGACCTTGTCAGAACTTATCATGACACCAATTAGATGTACAAAAAAAAAAAAAAGAAAAAAAGAGAGACAGCCACACAGCTGAGAATGTACTTCATGCTCATCTGCAAAAGGGTAACAGTCCTTGTATGAAGAGGCACAAGCTGTGTGGCTTTCCGAAAAACTCCAGGGACTCTTGAAGGGTGAACCATCTGAGAAAGAGCAGAAAAATAAATACACATCATGTCAGAGTAAAGTGACGATGACAAGGGCAGTATCTTATTTGTTCAGTACAACACAATTAACCTAACTCTATGACATCCTCTTGTACAGCTAAAATAGACTTTTTCATGTAACAGCTCTCTTTTTCTCTGTCTCCCTCCCTCCTTCCCTCTTCTTCTCTTCTCTCCCATCAGGTCTCCACATAATGGAGCGAGAATGAACAGAGAGCGGCTTAAAAAAAAGCATGAACTGGAGGTTTATTGAGGTCATCTGCTTCCTGTTTATATGGGACCATATAACAGTTCAGTCTTCCCGCCAGGACCCGTTGGCCACTGAACAACATGTCACCAAGCAATATGACTGGCTCATCTCTGACCGTGGACCTTTCCACCACTCTCGGAGTTATCTGTCCTTTGTGGAAAGATTCCGCCAAGGATTTACGACCAGATATAAAATTTATAGGTGAGTTCACTTTTGGCCTGTGTACTGACGCCACGCATGCTTTTTAAGAAACTGTCCGTTTGAATGCTTTTTTTTTTGTTATTTTGAGATTTGAGTTGCCAAAAGCAGCACTGTGTACATTTCTATCCTATTAAGTATGCATCTTTTATACCGACTTGCGACCACTCTCAGCACTGTGAACTTCTTTTTCTCATATTAATAAGGTACTCTGCTAGTACACTCCACTCTTAGTCTGGGATCACAATCCAGAAATACTGCACTCTACACTTCTTATCCAATTCAAAAGTGTTCCTCACATATAATCACGTGCGTTTCAAACTACACGTACCAATTTGTAACAAAGGCCTTTAGTATGAATTTGACCCTGATGACATCAACAGGGTGATTTTAGGAAGACACTAAACAACTGTTTTTTACTGGTTAACTGATCATATCGGTAACGTTGCATTACATTAGCTTTTATTAGTCAAACAATGAGTTGCACACTACAATATTAGACATCCCTGAGCAATTCTAACTGGCTATTGATACAACAAATATTATTTGGCTAATAGTATGAAACATTAAATTAGGGATTGAGGGCCAAAAATGTTTTAAATCACTAAATCAAAGGGATAAATCATATCTAAGAAATAATCTGAATTATCCTTTCCCCTACTTGTGAATCTCAGACATCAAAATACATAATCACAAATGAACATACTATTAGTTCTTATTTTTTCGTGCAAGCCATAGCCCTGACCTGTACAACGGTCATTAGAAACACTTCTGTCTTTAAACCACTGATCACTGATTTCAGCCAGTACAAAGATTTGCTCTTCTATCAACAGTATTCGTTACCAAATTAGACGCTCAATAATTGCATTATGGTTTATATCTTCCACCTTATATTTTGCTTTGCATCGAGCATCTCCTCATTTGTTACATACAGAGGAAGAGGTAGAGAGATGAGATGGTTAGAAACCCTCTTTCTCAGAATGATGTGCTTTGATTTCCTTGCATCCCTAATCCCTAGTCTGCTAACTCCGAAGTAGAGGAAGACTGTGAAGGAGTAAGAGAGTCATTTGCTACATTCCTTTGGCAGTTCTTTCACTGAGTTTGTTCTCCGTCTCTCTGCTCGATCTCTCTTGGTAACTTGCCACAGCACCGCGGTCCCCACTGGCTTTCGTGCCTTGATATTGTCACATGAACAGTAAACAATGCATTAGCATAATATGTAACTTGACAGAGCAGGATGTTGCACAGAGACATGAATCTCAGAGGCAAAAACTTCTGAGGCCGCTTTCCACAGACGCTGCACGGCCGTCGAGCGCTGTCTGTGATGCTGCGGTGATTTATTAAAACAGAGCGTGTGTGTTTGCATGTTGAGGGGCTGCTGGGAACGTTGCCGGGCCCAGGTGGCTCCTGTTGTTTCTCCCTCTTAACAAACCATTAGTGGCATCAAATTCAGCCATCAGTGCTAGATACCCTTTTCCTCGTGACAAGACAATTAATTCTCGCATTAAGAGAGTGAAGAATTGGATGTGTTTCTCGTTAAAAATGAGATGACGGCATTTAACAATCCACATTCACATCTGTCAGGCATCTGCAGCACTGTCAGACCAAGTTTGATGGATTCCTTTTACATTTTGTAGCTATGTCCTGAGTGATTTCCCCTTAAATAGGGCCTTCGGACATATCCAGTACTATAATGTACAGTGCACACTGTACAATACAGTGCAGTGTACCGTATGAATGTATTAGTTGACTAAATAAAAGATGCTTTTTTCGCATGGAATAGATATTTAGTAAATAATCATACAGAGTAATTGAGCCAAAGCTTGAGAACATTGTCCCAGAGGTCCAAACGTTTTCCAAGGATTTTAATCCCAACGTGGACCACAAGTTAATTTCAATGA
The DNA here is from genome assembly GCA_943590825.1 of Bovichtus diacanthus. Taxonomy (NCBI): domain Eukaryota; kingdom Metazoa; phylum Chordata; class Actinopteri; order Perciformes; family Bovichtidae; genus Bovichtus; species Bovichtus diacanthus. The sequence goes on from CALSBV010010773.1 coordinate 8,938,129, forward strand.
TTAGTACATCTTCAACCGGAGAGGGAGGGTGGGGTGGGGGGGTTTGGGGATCAGTGACATCAGCTGGTGTAGTGTTTGGTTCGTCTCTCCTCGGCACATGATTGCCCAGCCGTGCTCTACTCTAACCAGCAATGAGAACTGAATCGCTTTGTAAATTTCCCCGGGGACTTTCTCTGCCTCGACGATTTAGTGGTGGAAAGCGGTTGAATCAGATTTGCAGAGAGACAAAGCATCCATTCCTTTCGGGTTCTCTCTTATCAAGAAAGATTACCCCGGAGGCGCGCTGCGTGGACAATGCCAACCTGATCAGCAACAAACAAATCTGCCCCATCTTTAATGACATGACCTAATTTGAAGGATAAACACAGATTTAGGAAGTGCCAGCCTCTTGTCGAGTGCTCTGAAAAGGTCACAGTCGCTTGAAGGGGAAAGACACACCACAAGGCACCAATTATCCTCTCCCTCTAGACTTATGTCTCTTAAAGAAATGATTGGAGTGTGTATTGTAAGTAATCGTCACTACTGTGTCACTGCTGATTGCAATCTTCAAATGGAATTCCTTCCTTTTTTCTCTCCCCCGTTATCGTATACATAACTGTACATTTCCTATATGGTATTCATCAGTCACAAGAAAGCCACTTTCACTGCTGACTGCATACTGCTCCTGTATCCGACCTGCAGCTGAATAATGTGTATCAATGTGTGCTTCAGTTAGTGGCGAAACTCGATGGCCTGTTTTGCTCACACTAGCATCTCTCATTCTGTTGCTTGTACTCTATTATGGGGTCGAATGTGTTTCAGATAATGCGTGTTCTCTCTTTGGTCTTTGTTCGCAGAGCTCTATCTCAGGTTCTTGTGTGCCTGAGTGAAAAACCAATATAAATGCAAATCTGGTAGCCATTAATGCATTTTAAAGGCCTCAAATCAGCATTGCACTGTAATCAAAGCAGCAAGATGGGGGTTGTTATTTAGAATAAAAATATTTATGAAAATGAATAGTTCTGATGGATCATTCTTTGAACAGACATGCTGAAGTGAATGAATAGACAGGATTGATAGAGCCACTCTTGTCATTGGACCAAGGCTCATGAAAACCTCAACAAAATCTATCCAAGGTTCTGAACAAAACGCTGCAATGACCTGTGTGATAGTAATGCTCGGAAATGAAATGAAACCTCAGTCGGTGTAAATCCTCATACATTCTAAATGTTACCCTTTTACATTATTCTATAGTGGGTATTCGCATAAAAACACACAATTAAAACAATTAGAAAATAAATTATTGTATTTTTATTTAAATATTTTCTTTGCCAAAGAAAAATTCTTGCCATTAGTTTTAATGACGATCTGCTGCCTAGTGTTAGGACGTTAAACGGGTATAAATAATACATGATTCCCTCTCTAATATATATTTTCTTTTGCTGAGAAAACCCCCCACAATTTTACAAGATTACATTTGAACACATCGTGACAACATTATAACACATAATCCGTTAACTTGCTGCACAGCTAACGTGAGCTCTCCTGCCGATTTCAACAGGGATTTGTTGCTCACAACGTAGCATTATAATGGTAGAAATGGGGTGCATCCCCTGGACATGTGGAGCAAATCTGTGTTTATAGTATGATCCTTTGGGCACGTGCCGCGAATTGGACAGTTGACCGCTGGCAGCACTCGTCGCGTTGCGGTGCATGAAAGCTTGGCGAGTAAAAACACCTGTGTGACAGCTGCCGTAAAACAAAGGCTCAGATAGGGCTCAAAATAGCCAATACCAATCAGTTAATAAATTCCTTGATCGGCTCCGATACCGATGTTTGAGCTCAGAACATACTTACGGAAATGGAAAAAGATCACGTTCATTTTTAGCCTCGCTCGATTGGGCAACTGCGTGACACATTTCACTAGACTTTACATAGAGTTTACTCGTCCTAGGCAAGCATTAATGACGAGCCCTGCAAAAGTAGTCCCGTTTTCATGATTGGATTGGCTACATGCTTGCAAAGAACACCTATAGAAAGGTACGCACCCTGTATCTCCCTGATGAGCAATTTATTAGTACATCCACACATCAAGTAATGTTTCAAGCTTCATGCTTTTTCTTCAGATTCCTTTTTTACATGCTTGCAAAGCAGTGAAAGAATCAGTTTAAAAATCTACGCTCTGAAGTGTGATTATATTAAGTGTCACATACAGAGTCATTTGAAAAGGAAAATTGAGCCATTGTATGTTTTCCTGCACTGTTTAAGATAATTGCAAAGCCAGTATCATTTCTATTATCTCCAAACTAAATTACAGACTCATTAAAACCTTTGGAGATTGCTCGCATATATGTTACCAAAATGGCTCTCGCTCTTCTCAAAGAAAAGAAATATGAACTCTATGATTTTCATGTCGATGTTTCTATTTAATCGCCTGCCTTTCCTAATCTGGGACAGATCCTCCTTTCTGATACACCAAAACTAGTAATGATATCTTAGCCTCTGTAATATACTGTGGTTTATCTTATCTTTTTCTGCATTTTTGTCTCTATTCAATTTTGGAAGATACAGCTGTAAAAGCTACTTTTTATTGGATGTTACATCAACTGATTTCCCAACAGAAAAATAAATATTTCACAGTTTCTGAAGCTAATTATATAGCTAGCTAGCTGAGAAGTGATGCCATTCAGTCATAACAAGGTCCTGCAGAACTGTGCTTAAAATGACAACGACACAATTAGTACAGATTGCCATCTTGAGTTTTAATATTTCAGTCAATGTAAGTATCGTAAATCTTCAAAAAAAAAAAAAAAGTGTTAGAAAGAGTTGGTACATATAGTAGCTATTTTTGTTTATAAATAATGAATATTCCAACTTTTAGAAAATAGTGTTGGCTCTGTTTGGTTGATATCGACAACCTTTATAGACCAAACTTTGTTGCTGGGTGGATATTAAAAGGAGTAGTTGGACATCTCTCGTGTCTTTGTTCAGTACATGTACCATACGGCTACCGCCAGCAGCAGGTTAGCTAAAATGAGTTTAGCTTAATTCAGCTCAGTTTAGCCTGGAGATTGGAAACGGCTACTCTGGCACCGTCCATAAGTATAATAACCCCCTTACTTCACTCAGTAACACTTTGTATCTCGTTTGTTTGTCTTCAGTACAATCTCCTCTCGAGCATTGTGGGACCGCAGGTGTCGTACAACTGATGCGTAAAAAGGGAGTTCTTTTTCCGTTCTTTTCTTGAAACGTTACCTCAATGCAAATGAGGGCAACATTTGGCTGATAAAAACGGAGTTTACAGGTACAGACAAAAGTAAGCGCTGCTTGGAGCATTGGTGGCTTAACTACACAATGTTTGCTAACGAACAATCTGCTCGCTTGCAAGCGTTTTGCACGACCACAGTGACGAGGGAGAAGTTGCAGATGCGATGTTATGTAATTTCTTAACTCCCGGTTGATCTCCACCACAAGGAAAGATCCCATTCATGTAGATGTGTCCTTTGAGGTTTCACGTAAGCATTTTTCTTAAACACTCAGCTTTAATACCAGTTTTGATAGGCAGGACGCGGTTATATCAATGCAAGCACATATGCATATCTCTAACTGAACATTTCTTCATGATATTAATTATTCCCAGCTATAATCAGTCCACAGACAACCACTTGATCAGCACAAAACCTTGAATGAATAATCTGCAGCTCTAATTTGCATTTGCAAACAACTCCTTTTATTCAGTCTCTAATTTAAACCGCTCATCAGACAGATAGCGCTGCATCTTGAGATCTCACTTCACCTTTTATTCCGGATTTTTTTTTTTTTAATTCTCATTTTTCTTTTCATTTATTATTAGCATAGTCTGTTGCCTCGTGGTAGTTTGATGACGTTCTTTGAGGGACAACGAGCCGATGACAAAAAACACATTGAGTGTTGAGCGTAGAGGAGTCTGTCTCTGCCGATCTGGGCCCTGTTTGTTTTAGACAGAAACAAGGTGTAACATTTGTCCGACTCAGGTCTTGAATTAGTTCGGATGAGCCATCTGTAATTGGATAGAGCGAATGAAGGCGGATTTGATGTAGTCGGCAGATTTGCTAAGAGAGGCTACAGCAATGTTTAATTCAGCAGGCTGCAGCCAAAGGAAGGGGAGGCGAGAGGCAGTCGGGAAGTCAGGAGGGATGAAACAGACTGTAGAAAGAGGACAGAGGCATCGTTGGGTCTGAGATGCCATTAGGCTGTGAGGCAGGAAGGTGCTAAAAGTGTGTGATAACACAAATCTATATAAGTGCTAGAGACATGGAAGGGGGTCCAGTGAGTTCAGTATCAAAACAAGGAAAAGGGAAGCAGACAGGTACGCTGGCAGTGAGGTCACAGTCAAGGTGAGGAAGAGCCACCTCAAAGAGGCTTTGGAGTTGCTTGGTTGACTCACAAATGTCATATACTGAAGTGCGGCTCCGTCTCGCAAACAAAAAACAACCAAAGCCAAGTGTGGTTAAAGCCTTCGCTGCATCTCATCACAGCTGTCAAAATGTTGTCATTAACATCCAGGGCTTAAACAAGTATGCTGGGCACCACTATAAAATTGTATACTGTTTCACTATTTTTCTTCATCCATGCACTTATCTGCCGATGCTCAGTAGGTGACACAGCATAATTTTATTCATGTATTACTGACTTATTCATTCATTATTCTTTCAAAAGTGAGAGGGTGACAGAGACGGTGTCTTAAGGACAAACGCTGTGGTGGGACCAGGATAAATGTGGAATAATAATAGAGGCGATGACAACAATATACAACTAGAAAAATAACAATGCATCTCGCAATAGGAACAAAAATGTTTTAATGCAATTTTGTATTCGACCAAACTACAATATAAACTCACTTTATTGCTGAAACTTGTCCCGTTAACATTATCTTGCAAAAGCAAAAAATATCCATCTGCCATATGGCACCTGTTCTATCTAGATAAAGGCAAAAAAAAAAAAGATTTTAATTGTAATGTGATGTAATAAAAAATTATAATAGTGAAAATTGTTTTTTTCAGCCCAAAAAAAAACGAGTTAAGTTTATAGTTAAGACGTTATAAGTTATCTTTCTCATGCATATAATGCTTATTTGCAGCCGACTTCCAAAATGTTAGGTTTTCCCACCATTACTTGAGGCACACGAGACATTTGCTGTAAAATGTATTTATTTTGTGCAGTTTCTAAGTGACATTGTTACAAGGTAATCTTGTAAATTCAGCTTAGATGACTCATGAAGACGCTGTCACCAAAGATAATGTTGGCTGTCATCTCACACGCTGGCAGCAGACGTGAGTTCGCTTTTGCTGACTGAAGCAGTAACCACTTCCAACACTTGGATTTTCGAGCACTCGGCTCAGCCAATCAGGCAAGTATGAGCTGTGCAAGTGTTGTGCACCAACCGAGTATTTCTTTGCGTCTTTTAAAAAACAAAAAAACAAAAACAAAATTTCCTCTGCATCTTTCACTTTTACCCACAAGGAAACAGACACACACGCACACACACACACACACACAAACACACACACACAACACAAAGTTACCCTGGGGCTACACTGCAATTACAATCACTGGAGCAGTGCTGATACTGGATGTTGATCTGCATTTCTCAGCTCTATAAGTTTGGGAAAATCAACAGGGGCTGATCATGGGAGGGACTCGATGCCACTTCCCTTCTCCTACCTAGTGGTAAAAAGCCTCCGCTGTGGGACGACTTAATTACTGGCAAAGAAAGGATGGTAATTAGAGGAGAAACAGGAGGCTAGGAGAAACTGTCAGGGTTAAGCACTGACTAATTCAGTGCGTGGGACGCCTGTGCCACTCTCCCTCGAGACTGGCAATACAACATCACCAAGCGCAACAGGCTCTGAGGAGAAGATGCTGGAGCAGCCATGTCTCGTATCATTTCGGCGATGTGATCTGAGCTGCTAAATTATACTAAATATTCCACTAAAGTGAGTCCTGGATTTTCAAAAGAAATACCAGAAAGGTCCATTTAATAACAATAAAGAAATGTTATTACATTAAGTAGCTCACTGCTGCCCTTTAAGCAAATAAAGAAATATGAGCCATTCTTTGGCTACACTTTAGTAATAGTAAAGCCAAAGGAATCACTCTATTCTTTAGTTCATATCTTATGTTTTAAAGATTTCTGTTAGGCCATACAGGTGTTTTCATTTTTAGCTAATAAGTCCTCATTTCACAGTAGGGTCAAACCTCCAAATTCCATATATTCAATAGAATCAGAGCTGTTAGTGTTGCCCGAACAGGTACAACACAACTAACACTGGAGGGTCACGGAGATGTCAGTCAGGCATGAAGTGTACAAACACTTCAGATTCCTGCGAAAGGTCTTATGCTCTACTGTGTAGTGCAGTATTCTAGTTCCAAAATATATATAGGCAAAAAAATGTCATATAATTAAAAAGTAACTACAATAATATGTTGGATTTATAAGGATCTTTTCTTCAGTTAAGAGACACTTCCTTCGAGGAATTGACCATTTATAGAAAATGGTTATATAATTAGACTTGGCAGAGAAGAGGATTCTGCCTTTTGAGGGATTCTGTTGGCAGAGGTAATTTCACTTAATAAACACATACATAAATCTTAGTTAAGTCGGCAATACAAAATGCAACATGAGTTTGGGGTGGAAATAGGAGCTACAGCACCAAACGGCGTTGGCATGTTGTGTAAACCATTATAGTGTCAGGGTATAATATCTGCACTGTACACCCATATGGACATGATTGGACACTTTACCTAAATTACAAAAGATTTTATCACAAACGCTGGTTGAGATATTTACTCATTCCGAAGGGGCTAAAAATATATTTGCTCAAAACATTTCCGTCCCCAGAGTCCGTGCACGGCCTCTCCACCGAACACCTCGGTGGAGGTGTCTTTAATCTCTTTCTTCTCTTGCAGTCAGTGCACAGCTTTGGTGGTTTGTGTGACCTACACAAACACACAAAGGTTTATTCTTGGCCTCCCGTAGAACATCTGAGTCAGTTCACTTCCAGCAAAACTCTGAAAATGCCGGGCATGTTATCCTCGCTGTGCTGGAAATATAGTTTATGGCAAGGGGCAAGGTCACTTGTCCAAAATGAATTTCAATAAGGGCTTTTCTGTGAGATCTGCCTCGGCATGTTGGCTGTTAACCATCGGTTTAAAGACATACATTTGTAGCGGAGGCTGTAGCGTGTGTTCTCGATACAAACACATTGTCCAATTCTATTGTGATTCGGGTTGAAAAATAGATTTATTGCATCATTTGTCTTTTAGTAAAATGTGTACAGTATGTATGAAGAGAGTTTCAGAAGCAGGGCACAGAGACGGCCAGTCTGATATCTCCGGGAAAGTTGTTCTGCTCTCGAGGGTTTCGCGCAGCAGAGGCCTGATAAGTGGGTTTAACAAGTAATGACATGTTTCTCATTCTCAGAATTGACGCAATGGAGCAGCGATGATATTATAGATCCACTGACTTGTTCATGCTTGTGTCCACTGTCACACTTGAAACATGTACTTACCAAGTAAGGGCCAAAAGGGGCTGTAGAAGGCAGGCAGGACACTACAGATGCTGTTCTTACCACAGAAAAAAAAACGGGTTTTCTTGATTACAATACATACAAAATACAATTTTTTTTTTGTGACGAAACAAACGATCAAAAACTTTTTTTCTCCTCATCACAAAATACACGTTGTTAGCTTCAACTAATAGCATGTGTTGACAGTTAAGTTTTGACCTTGGAAACAGCAGCTGACAAAAAAAGAATCTCAGCTCAAAGTCCACTAGCTCGCTTGATCTGGAGCTTTCGACCGGCCTTACCACATTAGATGGTTTTCTTGAATAATTAGAGAAATAGAAAATTACAAATAGTCTCTTTTGCCTTCCGCAAACATTTGATGGTGAGTTGAGATTGTGGATTAAATGGAAAACTCCAAGATCAACTGAGAAAAAATGTATCACATTGTCCTGTATTGAATGTGTGACGTTAAGCATACAGCATATCTCAAACAGAAAACTGGACAATACAATACAGCTTGCAAAGAACATTTATAGAACTTAAATTGGCTTTCTTCAATTTGACCTGCATCCACAAGATTCCTTTTGTGAGAGAACTACGGCTGTCCAAGGTTTCTGAAATCTATCCTGAAGAAATCTTCTATGCCTCAAATACTCTTCACAGTTTGTGCCACAATTCTCTGCATGATGACAAAACATATTCTTGTCCATTTTTCAACAGATTTTCTTTTTTTCTGATTTGATATCGTCACCATATAACGCACTTCTTGTATGACTCTGCAGAAGTCGCTTAGATATCCTTGATTTAAAAAGAGTGAAGTAATTTGTAAGAAGTTTTGTTTCAGGGAGATAAAAAGGTAAAGGTATTATTGAATTGAAAGAGCGGGCAATTTTACCCATCACACCAACAGCCAATACAGGACATGGAAATCATCAGCATAATGCTGTTTTATTTGGGGTATGACTGACTGTTATTACGGGGCAAATTGAGTTCAGCAGCAAATGGATAGGATACAATAAGCTGCATCTAGGGCACTGACAATAGCAATAATTTTTTTTTTTTTTTTTTACTGCATGAATGCCTTGACCTTGGTATGTTTTGTGTTGTATGTAGATTGGGAGAGCATTGTTGGGGTTTTCATTACAGGACGCATAAGGTGATAAAGTGTTTCATCAGCTGTAAACAGTATACAGGAACTATGAGATGAAGACATATGGGAAAATATGAAATAATCTCCTGAACTGCGCTGCCTTTTGTGAATGCAATGTCAACACTATTTTCGAGGGGATCATTCATTTTGAGATTCCATATGATTGTGGGTTCCACGTGGATGCAAGTCAGTGTCTCTCATCCCATTATTTATTGTGTGGGCTCATAATAACTTCCATTCAGTCCTTGCCCACACATTCAGACTAGTTCATCAGCAGAACTTCTCACATTACACAGTTAATTAGATTCAAGCACATGCTCATGTCACTCACCCGTGCATTCGCTTCCGGCACCATGTCCCATCAAATTCTGGAGATCAAAGTGAATTAAGAGATTGTTTTTGATTAGATCCATTTTGGTTTCATTGCCTCATCAGAATTACAGTGCAATAACAAAGCTATTATGACAGCAATCATATTCCATTTAGGCAATCACGCTCCATTTGCTGATATGCTCCAATTAATGGTTAATAACTAAGACACTTACATGTGAATATGGAGGAAGTACATATATCTCTTTAATATTTTAGGATGTAGTTAAGTAGTTATTTTGGAATGCATTTTTACTGTTTTAATATAAATTTCCAACATATTGCAACTCTAAGAATACATTAAATGAGTCTGTGCTATGTTACCACTGAGCCTATTTAATGCATTCAATTCAAGTCAATGTGGTAGTAAATAAATTAGAATTATGCTGTTTATTTTCCCCTTTGCCTTCACTTGAGCCTGTTGAGGATTTCTTCTGGGGTCAGTCAATATTTGGCAGACACAAAATTAAATTAAATGATGACCCAGCCAAAAGCGATTCATATAAGCTTTATACGAACAGCAGAGCAGCTCAATGTCGGCACGCTTTCTCCATTTTATTCTCTTCACCTTTCTCAGTCTCCGTTTAGACCTCAAAGCTAGCTTTACCAAGATCAACTTTTTGAAAGAGAAACTGAAATTGAATTCCGCCAGATCATACTAAAGTTGGCAGAAAAAAGTAAAAATTCTACCCAAACTCAGCCCCCGCACCCTAAAACTGATGGCAGCCTTTCTATTTCTGTGTGGTGCACTTGTATATTACAGTAACGTTGACCTAGGACTAATCCTTACACAATGCTCTCTCTTTTCTTTCTATCCTTCCCTTCCTCTGGACTGAAAACAGTACCGGTCTAATGCCACCATTTTACACAGATGGACTCTGCAGGCATCATGTTGCATGATGTCACAACTTGGAAAGATTTTTCAATTTGCAAATTGGGTTGGAAAAAAACGAAGAAGCGATTTTTGCTATATTCCTTCATAGTTTGATTTCCACTATTGTGCCAGTCAAAAGAACTAATCATTTTTGGCAGGATTAGCAACAATATTATAGCCAACAGTCCAATCCTTTAAAACAATTGTACTTTAAATTCCTTAGAGCCTTAAGACTATCACTTAAAATATATCTCTTATAAAAGATCTCATTATAAGGAATCATTCTGTTCCAGATCACATTTTTAAGTTCATATAAGGACACTTGTCAAGAATGTCACTTGCCTCACTGAATGTTTCTATGTTGATGAAAGATATGCAGCTATCTCTGTTAGTACAATGTGCAGTATTATTATTAAGTTGACAGACATGGGAGAACATTGACAGTGAGTGTAAAGTGATTTACTGTTAACACGCACCTAATTTTATCTAAACCCATCAGCTTGGAACAGTCACTTAGATATTTTTACATAGCCTCTCTGCTGATGGTATCTGCTTTTTTTAGCAGCACTATAACAGAATTTCAAAATAGACCCTCGGATTTCCTGCAGTACTTACGCTCCTGTGTTTAGAAATCGGGCCGAAGCCAGTGTTGAAGTGAAAATAAATAAAACAAGGCCGAGCAAACAGTTCGGGCCATCCAAAATAACATTTTTGCATAGTCCTTCCCTGTGCACTGGAGCATAGGATTAAGATTCATTCTATAATATTGTGAATGGTTCTTGGTGGTTGAAATTTATACAGGATTTCAATTGTATCTCTGTCTGTTTGATTTATTACTGGGCCTTGCCTCCTTCTTACAATGAAAGGCCTGTTTTTTTTTTTTTTCGTTTTTTTTCTTTCATTCTGTCAAGCTGCTGCATAATACTGTGCCACCGCAGGAATAAGGCTTCTATGGTCTCAGATTATGGGGGCCCTCCCCAAAGAAATAACTGTTAATCCTGCCCCCCCCCCAAGGAACATGAACATCTGCAGTATGTAATGCATTGTAGATGATGAGAGATTTACGGTGTCCTAGTTGTTCCAAAATAGTTCGGTCAGATCACAGAGATTCAACCTGTGAGGCATTTTGACTGTCAGAAAGTGTATCTTTCCAACCATGATTTTCACTCCATATATGGTATTGATCCCTCTTTACACATTGACTCAGAACAATACCCTGACTGATCAATGCCCTGTGACCTAAAACACATGCTATTGTAGAAAATGTGAGCCTAGTTCCAGACATCACTCTGAATGAGTGCATCTGGTGTTGTGACCATTGATGGCTATTTCCACTGGTTAGGAAAAAAAACAATTGACCAATCAGAGCATTGTATTAAAGAATGATGTTGGGATTAAGAACATCACGTCATATTACTGCATAGCTGGCTTGCTGCGTACCTAATTCCATGAAAAGTTGTGACACAAAAATGTGTGGATGACTTACAGAAATAACAACTTTTCATTTAACATGTTTTTTTGATATTTGTGAAAAAATGTTTAATTTAACTGCTCTTATCAACTGCTGCTGCAACTTCCGTGTCAGCCAAAAATGATGTGGACGGGGCGCGTAAATCCCTCACTACTGATTGGTTAAAGCAAAACAAGATAGCATACCCTTACCTTCAAATTCAGACACTAGCTTACATGAGAACAATGTCGGACTGATTGAATAAAGTGAAATGGAGAGGCAGTTCTCTCTGGTGATTAGCTGTAGCTAGCAAGCGACCTTAAGTATGTAGTAGTAGCAAACCGTGTAAACATTATGCTAGATATATTTTGAATGCAAACCTTAATGTCATCCACATATTAATACTCACTAAAAGTTATAACTTACACTTAATGATAAATGAAATGAAGCAAACATGGAATCCAACAAGTATGACTCCCCTAGAGCAGGGGTCCCCAACCACCGGTCCGCGGACCAGTACCTGGCCGTGGGTCTTTTGGTACCGGGCCGTGGGTCATTTGGTACCGGGCCGTGCAGAAAGAATAAATGTTTTATTTTCTGTCGGTAATATTTAATGTAAAAAAAAAATTATGTATTATATTATATATATTGCAATTTAATAATAATATAAATAAAGTGCATAATATGACATTTACATTATATATGTAATAATGAAATGATATGTTTTGCACTTTATTGTGTGTTTTGTTATGCCTGCCCCCCCCGGTCCGTAGAAAAATTGTCTTGCATGAAACCGGTCCGTGGTGCAGAAAGGTTGGAGACCGCTGCCCTAGAGGTTGTGTCCCAGTTTAGGGACTCTACTCTATAGGACTCTATAACCCTCCTACAAAATCTGCTTTTCAAGAACTAATATGTTGACAAATGGGTCAACAAAGACTTGTAATGTGATATTTTATGAAAACTGTATCCTTTGCAGTCCTTACAGTAGTATGCCAGTATCAATAATATGCAATTAGTTAATTGTACAGTCGAGGATGGCAGCAATGAAGTTTTATATACCAGGTGTTTGCCTTTGGGTGCTCATCTATCCCTAGTAAATCACATAAACTGGACAAACGAAAAAGCTGCGACATGTAAATCATGGAAGCCCCCTTGCTGGTGACCTGGACAAGTTGTTCTTCTAAGGAGGCAGCCTCCGAAATTCGACGCATATGGAAATTCATAAACATGGTGATCTAGATCTAATACCATTTACTTACATCCCAGTCTTATATCATATTCACGTAGATGAGCTCATGCAGCGCTGTCTCTGTGTTGGAACACCATGTGCAGAATGAAACGCTCGGGAATAAGTCAATACTGAGTGGGAAGACAAAATCGCTTCACAAAGTCATTCATGGGGGAATTACCATTATTGGATCAAGGTCTCCCCGAGTCTTTGCAGCTTGCCAGCATTTTCTGTTGAGGCCCTCACGGTGCACCACTATCAGTCAGCTGAGCACTGTTCTACAAAGAACAGTGTGGCAAATAATCAGTCCATTATGTCTCTGGAATGTTTAATGGTCTTTTGCTAATAATGCAGGATGCTATAATGCAAAATCTCCGTTTGTAGGATGATTTGCTAATTAATTATAATAAGATAGCATTGTGGCCATAGACACACTAGATTATGAGGGTGAGGATGATCCCTGCACCCCCAGTCATTTGGATCATACTATATTATCCAACCCTTATCATTTCTCAATAGTTGCACCCATCGTTAGTTTAGACTTGAAGCAGCTTATTTTTCAATGTGTCCACAACAACATAATTATCCTCACCTTTCCAGCAGACAGATTTCTGACTCCCTCATCTGTCATTCACGCTCTCAGCAAATAAAAACCAATGATAAACGCAAGAAAGTGGAGTGAGCAAGTAAATACAACACAGTAGCTGAAAATATGCATTCGCTCCTCTGTAAACCACTCTCTTGCTGTGGTTAAGCATCCATTTTCGGTTTTGCAAAAAGAAAAATGTTAACAGACCATGTCACACTCTGCTATTTTTTGAGAGCAGATCGAAAGCTCAGAGCTATTTCCGTTGTTTTTCTCCTTTTTTTTTTTAATGGTTTGTTTTGATGGATGATTATGTTTATGCTAATCGCAGCATTTTTCATGAGCATAAGCACTCGCTTCTGTGCCTCAATGTTATGTTAAAATAGTTTCAGAAACGTCGAAAACGTGGATCTGGTGAATGACCTCGCAGAATTCTGAGCATGCATGTGTCGCAGTCCTCTGAGAAAGCATTTATGTTTTGCAGTCACGTTAGCATGAAGCTGCCATCCGTACAAACGTGAGCTCAGTTGGAGCTGATTTAGACTTTTAGAGGAAGGATTGGAGTGACGGCAATTGATGTCTCCACTCCGTTTGATTGGTTGTTGGAAATGGACTGTTACCCTCCAGAGCATTTTGTTTGCTGACAATACATTTGACTAAAGTAGGTAGTTCAAAATGATGTTGTTGTATCATATCCTTTTCAACAAGCAATTGAAGTATTAGCCATTTCATCCCGAACAAACAAGTAGTGGAACAAATGAGTAAATATGAAAGGTTCATCCTTCATCAAAGCATTAAAAATCGATGCTGTCTTTTCCTCCTCACATCAGTGGCACCAAACGCACACAGCTTATTCCATGACGTTTTGTATTCCACAGGCACTATGAAACAACCCTAATTTTAAAAGGGAGAAACACAAATTATTCAGTTAAATTTAAAATTCTTTCATTTATGGCTTTGTTTTAGATTTAGCTCCGCTCCACTCCCAAACAAAACTGTTTCTCTGTATCATTTACAAAAAAATGTACATTATCATAGAGAGCATCCTGTCCAGCCTATAGTAAAAGATTATATGTATAGATTGTGGACAGTGCAGTGAGTGGCAACCACCCAGCGTGTAACCATGAGTATTCAAATATCTTTCATGGGAATATGAGCAAGAATAACAAAATTGACTGACTCACCAGATATAAAACAAGTAGAGTGTGAAAGGTAACATGCACAGCGGGACGACTGCAGAGTGAAAGTGACGGAAGTTGAAGGAACTACCGAGTATGGTTTTTTGCCCCAATGGCTGCAGAAGCTTTCAGTGGACACTATAGCAGGAGCAATGGGACAACAGGGTTTAAATAATAATAAGGTAAACTCTAAAAAATAATGTAACTCTAAATTAAACATTTGGTCTGACTTCAGCAGGATAAATATAGTATCCATGAGTATGATGAATTTTGTATCTTTTTCTATAAATGAAAACCTCGACCATTAAAAGAAAGAAAGTTCCTTTTAGGATATTTTCTTGCAATTCAAAGATTTTTTTATTATTATTATTAGATAACTTTATCACATGCCGCTTTCACGTGTCACATTTATCTATAATTAATCATAAACCAACAGATTCTTCGTCTCACACCTTTTCATTGATGTGTGGTACGTTGTTGATTAGAGCTCAGGTGAAATGTCATTTCTAAATAATCAATTATTAACATCGTAAGAACAATGCCAAATCTTTTCCTCAGTCTTTGAAAATGTAATTTAACAGATGGATGTGACTTTGTTGCCCTAATAAGTTATTTCAGATTTGGCTACTTTGTATGTAAACATTATTGCTGTTTTATTACAGCATCAAAGCAATGTAAGTATTACATTTTTAAAACAAAATTGACACAAAAAGTTAAACTGCCTTTAATTGTACCAAATGGGATTTGCCATATTTTATTTTGCTATTAAAATATGATGTAACTCAGTACAACATAGGCATAAACTGCAGCTATTGCAGTTGAATCATCACCTCTCTGACAGAGTCCGTTTAAAAATGATGATTATGAGCTCGCAAATATAAATACACATGACATAAGTGGTTGATTCTCCCGGCCCTCTCATATACTTTATAAAGAGTTTATTTTCTTTAATACAATAAAACATTTTTTAAATCCTTCAGTTCTGTACCTATAAGCCAAAATGTCCATCCAATCGGAAAAAGTGCAACGAGCTGAGTTCCGTCAATGTTAAGTTGAAACACAAGATGTATAAAAAAAACTAATAATGAAATCAATGTATAGTGATATGCAATACAGTGCAATCTTCTGCACTTGAATAAAATAGAATGACACTACTGTTTAATGCTTAAAATGTCCACCAAATACTGCTTTACATGAGAACTGTCTGGATTTATTATTAAAGACTGCACTGCTAAGCGTCTATAGTCAAACAAGGAGGCACAAAGTACTAACAAACAAGATTTATTTTGGCCTGTTTTTGTTCTTGCATCATTTTTTTCCCACAGCAGGTGCATCCTTTAAAACTCCCTCGTAAAATGTTTTGTGCCACACTATTGCCCTTTATGACAGCATCTTGTCTGCTTCAAATAAAGTAAGCGTGTTTTGATAACACTAACATGTTTATAGCTCGGTGTAACATTTTTATTTGGTTTTGTTTCATCATAAATGGTTGTTCATGTGTGTTTAAATATGAAAATGGCACAGACTTTTTTGTCAGATATTCATGATTCTTGCCACAGACTGACAAAGGTCAAGATGTAACTGAACAACATAGCCTTCTGAATATGTATTGCGTTTAACAGTAAAGTCTTTGATTCAGTATGAGAGGAGAACAGACAGATGGGAACAAGAAGCCAAGTTCTATTATTTTACTGACACTCTCGCTTTTATGGTTTTCTGATATCATTTATGAGGCTGGATGTCAATACAGCCCAACTCTAATTCAAGTAGACAACATGCTGCCTGGAAGGTGTGATGAACTGCCATAGCAACAGTTTCCAGCCACTGCAGTTAGGGAGCGCACCATGATATTCATCTTTTAACACCTTTTAACTCATGTCAACTCAACTCTACTCAAGATGAGTATCTGCTGTCTAATGCCCCAATCTGACAGAACGCTTTTGCAGTTTGCGCCGTCTTTTTTTTAAATGTTATTGTTGCTAGGCAACCACCGAATCAACTGTCCTGAGCGTCTGCATTGCTCTTCTAACAACACATGGTAAAAAAAAAATTATAATTAAGCTAACACCTAGCTTAACACTAAACCTTCGTGCAACAAAGTATTTGAGGCGACAGTTTGTTCAGATATGTCTTGTTTACGTTAGTTTAACAAAGACAACAAGTCGTCGCTGTCACAGAATCCATCCGACGTTTCAATGGGGGAAAAACATCAATGACGTTGGTTGCTTTTCTACATCAACAAAGGCTGTTTCAACCCGAGTTCGCTGAGTAAATAACAGTGAGAAAGGTCACGTAAGATTTAAAATGACCCCTTACAGATTAAAACGTAGAGTAACACTTGATTGTGTCTCGTGAAAAGTTACCAACAAGTAATCAAACAACTGACTAATTTGGCACACATGGATATTTGTAGCTGCTTTGTCAGTGCAGTCAAACAAACTGATCGCAATCTGATGTCCTGCTGCACGTAGCAGGATCCATTTTCAACGCAACAGCATTCGGAGCACACTAATAGAGATGGCTACCTTGCTGAAAAGTTTGAGTTGTGCAGCCTGTCGCCTGCAGCTCTTCATGGAACAGTTTACTGTGGCTCGGTCTGTGTTGTTCCACTACTCCCTGCGACATTTAAAACTGCATTGGAGTCTCCTGTTATTGTTTCACAATAAAATCCACCTTGCGTTTTCCCAGTTGATCACTTATCATTTGAAGCGGCGTCAGTAGGAAATGTTCGGTTTGCATTAGCATTAACGTGATGCAGCTGCGTAACAGTGTTAGGAGAACCGACAGTAACACCGGACAGGCAATATGAATTATGTGCGAGAATGGCGGACCCTGCCACGAACAATGAAAACTACTTTACTAATGACTGAAGTTAAATAATCTGAATGGCAATTTTTAGAAAAGTGCCAACCAAGTAGTATCTGAAAGTGGGTTCCATTTCATGAAATCTTATGGATTAATAATTTAATGTTTAGCAGCACAATTTTAATTTCCAGTCACCAGCATTATCAACTCATTTAAATAGAAAATTGTTTTCTTCAAAGAATTTCAAGTTAATTACTGTATTATTTACTTAATTAGAGTGATGCAGTTGAATTGGCATAATTCAGAACTGATAGATTGATGCAATGAATGGATCGTTACACCCCTTGTAAACATCAATTAGTGCAAAATAATAAAACTGGGACACTGGCAGAAATTTGTTATGTATTCTGTATATTTTTAGTTTATTTGTTTTCATTCTGCCATCCCAGTATACATTGCGTTTTGCTTTCCGGTTGATCCTCAAAAGATGACTTTCAAATATGGTTATGAGCGTTATCTGTAATTTGGCTCTAACAAGGAGGACAGACAGTAGTAGTGGCTAGTTTAACATCAATATTCCATGCAAAGAAATCCAATGCAAATCAAAACTTTTTTTTAAACTGGCTTTATTGCTCAGATGTTGACAGAGTATGGAAAGCTCCGATGTGCACCGAACATTACCTTCCTCCGGCTTTTCCTTGATTATGTTCTAAAACAGAAGCAGACATGTTAGAGCCACCAGTACATTTATTAGAGCAAATGATCTTTTGTGAAAAACATTCTCCTCCTTCTGATTCATTCTGATCTATTTGAGATGAGGAGGTTGGCTGTTTGCATTACAATAATGTATTTCATAGCAACCACTGTTAATCTTTATTGGACTAAACTGTGCTGAGACGAACATTGGAAAGGAATCAGATAAAACTAAAATCAGATGGTCTCAATGAGGGGACTGGGGGATTAACCGACTTTAGCTGATTCTTCAAAGAAGAAAAACAAACTCCAATCATCGAACAAACTCTTTGTTCAAAATGCCAAAATGTTGTTTGCAGGGCTGTACCGAATAGTTGGAAGCTTCATTCAGAACGTTGGCTGTTATGTGTGCATACAGGACATATCTTACATCAATAAGTGCACATTACACCTTATGGCGCTCCTCCACCACAAAATTCTCCAGCAAGTATTAAAGGCTGTCATTGCCATTTACAGTTAGTATTTATAAATGAATTAAGAATTTTAGTTATGGCCCTCCACCTCCATATCATGTATTCTATATTTTCTGTAGGTCAAAGACACTTCCACAGGCAAATGTAATGTACCCACCCTCCCAAACGAGTTACTTGAACACCATAAAGCAATAATCACCTACGTTCCCTTTTTCCTCCTATACGGCTGCAATGCCATTTATCTCCACTTAACTTCCTTTGATAGGTCATTAAACCCGGTCTTGGAGCCGTGAAGTAAAACACTGAATCATGTCGCAGCATCCATCTGCTGGCATGCCTAATCTGGGGCAGAAGGGCTCAAGTACATATGGCTGCCATATAAAGTTTTATATAATAATTGGCAGTGACTGAGCCATGAGGACGATTCACTGGAAACAAATTGATAAGGGAGATGGCAGCAGAGAGGGGTACAGTGAGAGAGCTGGGCAAAGAATGAAAAGGGAGAACTGTTGGTACATCTGCTGCATATCTGAAAGCCTCTCGCAGTTCTCCTGACTTGAATGTTTGCTCCAGATTTCAGAAATAACAGCCAACGTGTACCTCTCATAAAACTAAGTCATGGAACAGGAGTGGAAGCTGAATCAGCATGTACCAGTACGAGAGCTGAGGCCTGTCCCGCCGGATGAGGAATTGTATCTTTGCAACATGGAGGAATTGCTAACTTCTCGAAAAAGAAAACTTCTGCAAATCTGCCACAAAGCATTTATTGAATATCTGGTTGGAAAACATTACTCGATGATGTATGTGATCAGACAGAGTGAGGAAAAAGCGGTGCAGGCATTCTCCTGTCAGCTGTGAAAGCCTCTATTGTCTTTAGAAATCATTCAATCATTCTAATACTATACGTCAGAGGCGCCCAAACTTTTTCCCTTGGAGGGCCAAAACTGAAACTTAATGGTGCGCCACGGGCCAAAAGCAAACACCTCTTGTATTGTTTTGTGAGGATGCAAAAGGGAAAAAAATCATTCATAATGATTCTTCGGGATTCTACATATTTAAAGAGCATTTGTACCTCACAAAAAAATGCAACAGCTTAAACATCTTCTGGTAGACCAAACCACACCTTATGCCGAGGCAACTTTGGCCCACGGGCCCTACTTTGGGCAAACCCTGCTATACGTGAACTTCTTACGGCTCTTTGATAGTACTAAATTTGTAAAATTGCCTCTTCCTTCAGAGAGTTACCAAGATATTACCTTTGAAATGTTGGCTACATTATGAAGGTGTGATAACTGGCAGAAAGGAATTCAGCTTTAAATGCTAATATAGAGTGCTGAACGGAGCATTAAAAAGTGCTGCCGTCAAGCCGTGCTCAGGCGGACTGACACATCGCTGACTGCGTGTCGGAGAATCCAAGTTACTGACGATCAATTTGAGGGCACCCGACTATTCATGGCTAAATCATGCATTAGGAGCCCCTGAAGGCTGCGAAGGGAAAATACTTGAAGGATGAAGCTCTTACAAATCTGGAGCTTCTATCTATATTGCTTACTTTTTAAAACAATAAAAATAAATCATTTTTACAAGGGGGATAAAAGCACTGCTGGGTCTCGAAATAATGTGTTAAACAAACGTATATAAGCTCAACGTGTGTATGTTACAGTATGGGTCTGAGCCGGCTCCTGCAATAACATCTTTTACACCTCTTGTGTTTCTTGGTTTGTTTTGATTGCTATCAAGATGGTGTGCAGGAGCTTCTTCCCACCTATTAGGTGGTTACCGGCCGTATATAGGGAAAGTAGAGGACACACAGACACATCATAGTCTTCCACAGAAATCCGACCAACTATCACTCTCTACATTGCCTAAAAAAGGCGGGAAATTAAATCTATGACTGAAAAACTGTGTTGCGACAGAAATAAACTGATTTACGGAGTTACTTTCATCAAACTTGAGGTAATAGAATTGCTTTTAATATCCTTGTGTGTATTTTTTTATTGTTGAAATATCAATTTTTTTTTAACAATTAACGATGTTAGAGCTTTGGAATGTAAAGTGGACAGCAAGCAAAACCCCATTTGATTTCTTCAAGATTTGAATACATGTTTTAATAATATTAAAATGCAATGTCCAAAAAGCCGAACTTAGCATAGCATAGCTAAAATCTTCTAAATATGCTGGTTGGTTTGGATTGTGCGTGCGTCTATATTTTGTTTATCTGTTCTGTTGGTTGAGTTTTACATAGAATTGATATGCATTTATTGAACAGAACAGAAATAATTTTTCATTCGAGCATGCTTTTAGGGTGAAGTTATTGAGACGATAAAGCCTTTTGTTTGTGCCTAATCTGATGGAGCCTTTGTTGCACTTTAAGTCACACACTTACCGTAATTGGGCTCATTGTTCATACACTAAAGTCTGCGTCATTAAACATATCTAAATACAATCTAAACCTAATTTAATTTTGAGGAAATGCTTTCAAAACTATCAGTCAGTAATCAGTAAATTGCATTTCTCTATAGACTAAAAATAATTAGTTTTGTGCTCCTCCCAGCAGTGTGGAGAGTGTACGAGTTTATACTTTTGCCATCTGAACGCTTGCATCATCACACCTTTCAGGTAAAAGTGTGAGCATATGTATTGCACATCCAATACTGCTGAAAGAGCAGCATACAAATACATGTATGTTTGATAGGGGTGTGTGAGAATGTGTACAATCTGGAAATAGAAACACACTGTGATTGACAAAAAGAACAGATGGGGAAGAAAATCACAGTTTTAGTTTGAATTTGCATTAAAATGGTGATTCCTTTTCGAGTGAACCAATACATCAGAAATGGTATGTTGCGTTCTTTCCGCAGGGAAACAAAATATGCTGAATTACATTTACGAACCGCTTGTTTTATTATAACACCACAATTTGTATGCAACTGTCTTCACTGACAATTTTACCTCACAAAGAAACACGCTTACATGAATGTCTAATCACTGTCAGTACCTGGATCTGCCAGGTATTAGACCCTGACTCAATAAGAGTGCCTCATTTTGAATTTCAAATAGCTGAAGAAAGTCTTTTTTATCCTCAGGGCAGGGATATTTATTTTTATTTTTTCCGTAACCCTCCGAGTAACAGAAATGCCTGTAATGTCTGTCTGTGGAAATATTTTCTTCATGTGTTCTCAGCGGGAAAAGAAGCAAACATCAAGAACGTCCGCACAAATATTTAGCAGGATATTGACACCTCAAAGTATATCTTTAACGGCAATCAAAAAACAACATGGGTAGAATGATGCACAGTTTAGCAAGTTGTACTGTTGGTTTTTGTACTGTTTTCTTAAAGGCTAAAGTTAGAGCCTTAAACAAAGAAAAGGATCTTGAGCGATTTAAATAGGGCAGGACACTGGTCAAAGTACAATCCAGAAAACTGTGATTTTTTATATTTATATCAGGGCGGTAAATGAACACAACTAAATACAAAGCTTCTGCATCACCAGACGCATTATTATTTTGGCTGTACTGTCTTTAACGTGACTTTTCACATCTGGGAGCTCGGAACTGCTTAATAAATGATTAAAACACTGCTTTCTTTTTCATTCCATCAATTATTTGACGGATTAGACTACAGTGCTCACTTTTAGATGTGTGTTGTATTCCCACAAATGTATTTGGTGAGCCGGAGTTTGGCTTATTAACGTTTTACCACACTGTAATTAATGCCATTTTTACTGTTATTGTTGATAGCGTGGTTGTATATAACACATAATTATTAACTCATTTTGGTTATTTTTCCTGTGATTCTCAGGGAATTTGCACGTTGGAAGGTGAGGAACACAGCCATCGAGAGAAGGGACCTGATCCGTAACCCCGTGCCGCTCATGCCAGAGTTCCAGCGTAGCGTGCGCTTGCTGGGCCGCAGACCAACTACTCAGCAGTTCATCGACACCATCATCAAGAAATATGGAACCCACATTCTCATCTCAGCCACCCTAGGAGGTAAGACAGGTTTCATTTGCTCCCTTCTATACTTGAGTAACACATTTTACATTTAATGATTTAATGATTCTTACACATGGGTCGTGGTTTGGTGACATGCTTCATGTCAATGAAATGACTTCATGGGCAAGGTTCCTTTCAGAGACAGAATTGTTTGGGCTGCAAATAAGACTTGAGGAAGTCATTTAATGCAACTAGATATGAATATAACATCAGGTCTTTAAAGGACCATTCGGGCTGCAACATACAGTATATAAGGTGGGTTTTCCCCACATATAGGCATGTAACAATATGTCTGCAACTTTTTACCTATGATGTGCTTTCTAAACAGAAAAAAATACAAAAAATGTCTATGACGTAAAGTCGTATCAGGTAATGAATTGGAACTGAAAATGTGAATTTTAATATTGAACAATAATTAATATCTGTTATTTAAAAAAACGAGAATTGTTTCATCAAATTGATCATTCTTAAAATATGGGATTAGCCAGATAAAAAACAAGACAATCCATTCAGTAAATTAATGAATCCATATATTATTCCTTTGGACTGCAACACCAAAGTGTCCTGTTTGCATCAATGTCAAAAAAGCTCAGTGAAGGAGCTTCGGGCCACATTTTCCTTCAGGGTGTTGTAAAACTTGATTGTAATTGGATAGTTAATGTAATAAGTGTGCTGTGTGAGTAGTTAATGTACCAGCATATAAGACCTGCATCTAAATAAATAGTGAAGGCTACATTTACGTATGTGGATGTGTCGGTGTTTGTTCAGGGTCGGTGACCTGCACAGGATAGACTCCACACAGACCGGAGAATAAAGCCTAACTCTATTCTGAACAGGTATCTCATCTCGTCTGGCTTAAGTGGATTTTCCTGCAGGATAGTGCCCCAAAAGTTGCATCAAAGCTATAACAATCTTAAATCCACAGTCACCAAACTCCATCCCAACTGAACAAATGTGGGGACATTTAATGAGTGAAAAGGCAAGACATACTGTAGCATCCTAAAAAATCATGTGAATTCTCACAGTCTTCAATAGTGTGGAAGCAAGGTGCGGCTGCCGGCTGGCAGCTGTCTACAGCTCAGAGAACTCAGTGAAAAGTTTCATTGTACGAGAAATGATCAGCATGTATCTAAAACAATATACCTTATGTTCAGCCTTAAATGCTGCGCCAAGTAACATTACATGCAAATAAGAAACTTATGCAATTAGTAGTTTTGCTTTTCACATCTACATTTTTTTCCATAATTGGTAGAAGGACCAAGTGTGATAACAAGATGCGGATTCGAGGAGACTGCAAAAATTAATCTTCTAAATGAGCTCCCTGAAAGGATCTAACAACACGGCTTCAATTTCATTCGCAACACCCCAAGACCATTATAGTCATACATATGGTAATTGCATTTTTATGTACATGCCAAATTTAACCTGGAAATAATCTTCTTCTTAAGTACTTGCACTTACAGACCTTTCATGTAAATAGGGGAGGATTATTATCACATGTGTATTGCTTGGATTTATCTGCAAGCACTGACTTGTTAAAGAAGAATGACAGATTCACTTACACATCTGAGGAAGCCTATATTAGAGGAGAAGCATTTTCAGAAACTAGCGTGTACAGACATTCTGTTTTTATCCAGCAAACATTGTGTTTTATTTTGCAAAGACTGTTTTGGCAATAATAAGCCACCGAAATCCTGCAATTGTAGGGAAATAAGTCACAATAAATTCCCAATTACAAAAAAATCCACTGTGGAAAGGGGAATAAATGATTTTCATGGAAGATTTCAGTATGTTGGAAGTCCTTCCCAAAATAAAAGTTAAGCACCCCTGCTGTCGAAGTCTAAATATAAATGGCTTCTTCCTCGAATCTCTTATCTTATCTCAAGCTCTGAGGGACACATCAAGGCAGCTAACGCTGGTAACTTTGTCAATTGCATTTCAAAGATATAATTATTAAGATTGTCCGCTCTTTTACTCAATCCCTGTTTTATGTAATTACATGCATGAAACTATGCCAAGAAGTCGCTCCATTTGTGTGAACTGTTGTGTGTTGCATTGTAATCTCATAATCAAAGGCCGTAAAGAAATATGCATAATCTTTTTGTCATGTTTTCCCTCTATTTGATGCAACACTGTATAGTACAGACATACTTAGAACTTGGAATTTAACACAAGCTAACCTGGTTTAATTGTGGTATATTTGTTCCAAAATTTAGTAAAAAAAAAAAAAGAAAAAGATCATTTAGGATTGATGATGAAGAGTGTAGAGATTATGGTCAATTTTGTGGGAATCCATTGAACCTAAGTGGAGATCCTTCGTGTTATTCATCCTTGTGATCTCGTTCTGTAAAAGGTGCTACATTAAATACATTTTACTGACTCACTGTAGGAAAAAGACCGTGCTTATTGTCCTTTTATTTTGTCGATTACATAACAAATTCAAACATTTATTGTACATCAGCACAGATACTTCAACTAGAACCATTGACGCTTAAGCAGTTAGCAAAAAAAAATACATCCTATACAAGTAGGAGACTTCTTTCATTTTAAAATGTTGCAGTCCACCTAATGTCTAACACTAGGCTTTAATAATTTAGCTAAACTGTGCAGAGGAATATCAGGTGTGAAGGGTTAGAGTTGCAATATTGTATACCGTAAGGGGATTCATGCTGAGACGCTCATTTTGGAAATTGGAAATACAATCATGATCTGAAACATTATATGAAGGTAAAATGTAATTAAGTGTGTCTAAGCTTGGGACAATGCTACTGCCACTGATACACCAGGTGGCTAAAATTGAACAAATGAGCCACAGAAATAATCCCCGTGTCATTTTCAGCCACATCATCCTTCTTACTCGCATCGCATTGCATCACCTTATATTTGTCCTTTTTTGTTTTTTTTCTTTGTTTTTTTTGCCTTTCATTCATTTTTAACCTTTGCCTCATCTTCTCTATCTCTGAGTTATCACCATATTATCTATAACCTTGAGGCCATCTTGTTTCAAGATATGGGTCGGTACACTCTTATCTCGATCTTGGGATTGCCCATTAAAGAACTCAGTTATATGAAGCATTACATGTGCACACCTGACTAGTGATGAAGTGGGACGAAGAGGCTAATTCTCTCTTTAGCCACCTACACTTTTGGTCTCAAGAGCCATTATACACTTGAGAGGAAAGAAGTGAATGCTCTTTGCGCAGGAAACTCAGAGTTGAGGATCAACCGTGAAAAACCACATCATAGGTTTCCTCCTCTGAACGGAAAAGAAATTGTATGCATTACCATGAACCGTTGTTATGTCACCTAGCTTTTTCTTCTACTTTTTTACCCTAATGGCTGTGCGAGGCAGCAAATGTACATTAAAATGCACATCATTGTTGTCTTCTTTAAGTGCCACTTCTCTACCTGACTGAGTGAAATACTACTGAGTGAGCTGATAAAGGCTGAAAATATAGGACCTTTATGGATGTATTTGGGAAGCGTCATATCAAGATAAAAGAATATATATATATATATATATATATATACTGCAATATCTCACTTGGATAATTTGGTGTTGATAACACATCGTCACAAGCATAATTAATTCAAACAAGTACAATAATGACAAAACATTTCAATTGTCAGGGTGTTCCAAAATGACCCATATGTCCTTTTTGAAGAAGAAGACTGTAAGCTAGAAAACATTGATGGAAACAATGCACAATTATAAAAGATTCAAATAACAGCTTTGAAAATGTGTTATGTGGAATGCAGTGCACCTAACACATAATGCTTTTTGATGAGTAAACAAAGCCAAGAAAACTAGAAAAAGGTTAAATCAAGGCAATTAAAACTCCTAGCTTAGCATTAGGGAGTGAACGTGGTCATGGTTAATATTGCCTTGAAAGTAACAAACTGTTGGCGTAGGGATTGGAATAGAGGACGACTACCGCGGTGTCCTGTGCTGACAGACTTTATTTTCAGACTTTGTGCGACAGTAAAACTTCCAACTTCCTCTGCCATTGGCATCGACAGAGACTGTTTGAACAAACGTCCAGTGCTGGGTTTTTTTGGTGAGGACACTCTTATTTAATCCTTTCAAAAGATGATGTAACGCCATCCCTAAGTTTAGTGAAGTATTACTTTTGGAAGGAGAGTGTGACCTTTTTTTTTTTTATGTATTTATCTTTTTGTCTATATTTTATTGTCCCTTGGCTTCTTTTCATGCCAAAAACAATGATGCCCGTGGTGCCTGGAAGCACTTGGCATCAATACCCATAGAGAACAAAACCCTGTTTGTGACAATACTCTTTGTTTATGTCTGGATTTATGGAGACACTCTTTACTGAGTATAAAGGTTTATATGTTTCATTTTCATATGCATTTTTTCTTATGTCTGCGCAGAGGTAAAGGGTGCTATGAGGCAATGACTCACTAATTTGTGCTGTGGTCGTTGCTGAGATCACACATTTATTCAAAAACAACATAACAATAATAGTAATAATAATACCAGTTATAACTTGTGTTGTCTTTGCAAATTGGACCATGTTAATTCAATACCCTAGCGCTTGGAGTTAATAAATGTGTCAGCGTGAGCATTCTAAGAAGCATTTAAGAGAGGAAGATTTTCAGTTACTTCTTCTACCACTGACTGACGGCATCTGCTTAAGATGTTTAAGGGAAATAATTATCAATTATCTGCCGCTTTTCTGCCGTCTGAACATTTTAACAACCTCGTACAACCCGAAGCCAAGTCTCTGGCATATGTGGATGCTTTAAAGTAAGCATCAAGGGATATGTATTTTGAAGTGCAACATATGACCCGACTGCATCCTGCATGCAATGCGTGGGAAAGTTGAAGCCTAAACAGAATGAACACATCTTAGACTGGAAGAAAAGACAGCACGACTGTGAGTCGATGCTCCAGCATTTAACCGAGTTCTAAAGCTGAAACTGAAAAAATACATCAAAACAGTTTGACATAGATGCTTGACGCCTTTGGTTTGCCCGCAGCCACTGAGAAGAATACTGTAGGTGTTTATTGACAGTACAATTCAAACCATTGTATGTGTTCAGGGCTTTAGAATGGTGAAGGAGTCACTGCACAACAAAGGCTGTACTGTATAGAAATACTGGAGGAGGGTACTGCTGTCAGAAAAAAGTGTGAAGGACAGATTTGCCTTTTGCTCAAGCTGCGAGGGTCATATTTCACCACATCTGTCATTCCCGCTCCCTCATATGTTTTAAATCGCTCTCACACTTTGAGTGAGACCGCTGCTGTCTCTCACGGTGAATTCTGTTGGTATTCATACAGAGGGGGCCAGAGAGTTTGCAGAGAGAGACGAGGCGCAAGTGTTCATGAAAGTGCAGGATGATAAATGTGCACCTAAATTCACTAAATCTACATTTTTGAAAAGGACATTGTCCTGCATATTGGGCTAAAGAGGGCAGAGAGACACACCTCCAGCTCTTAAAAGAGGGTCTACGTTACTTCGGCACAACAGCAACTGTTAGTTACCAATGCGAGACAGAGTAATGACAAAGCAATACCAACCTCAAGTTTAACTAACATTTATGGCAATACAAGCTCAAGAAAGGTTCTATGTGCACAACCCCTGTATTGAGTTGAAACAGGGTGCCTTTTATTGCTAATCATTTTCTACTTTTTACTCTAAAGAGGAAAAGTTACATCTCAAAAGTTACATAGTCTCACTTTAAGGTCAAGCAGACCTGTTGAAAAGAACTGAGACTGACCCGATAAAGATTTCACATGTTGGAGAGACTGTATCTTAGCTGAAGGGACTCCTTTGCCATCCTACTCTCTAGTGAATACACAACCCATATGACTGGATCAGACACCTCTTCAGTGCAACAGTCTTATGCTTTCAGCACTGGAGAGGAAGAAGTAGTTTATTGAAATGACTTGTGGTCACTGAAGCCTGAGGCTGAACACTGGCGGTGCCCTGTGCTGTAGTGGAAGGCTGCCCTGCGAAAGCTGTCGACGGTACCTTTTTGCCACGTCGCACTCGAAACTTTTTTTTTTATAGTTGCTGTTGTTCTGCTGCCAGCATAAAATGCACAGGGCATAATTGGGCATCGCGAGCGTGGCTATCTCAAAGAAACAGCTCCACTCTCAGAATATCTCTTGCATAAAGCAGGGACAATCTAGTTATAGTTGAGTAGAAAATCGGTAGAATTCATTCCTCTGCTTATTCGGATGTATTATGCGTATGCATTTTATTTTAGAACGGTTATTCACCTGTTTCCGAGGATGAATTATAACATTAATCAGAGGCCATTTGTTCTTGATTTTTGTGACATTGATTAACATAAGAAAACAAAGTTTATTGCCCAAGTTGGGTTTAACTTCTCTCCCCTGTGGTCTGTTGTGAAATACACCGATTGTATGTTATATTTGTATAGGACACATCTTTTTCTTTTTTTCTTTTTTCCTTTTGACACATCCACAATATACACACATGTATTGTAAATGCAGAACAATAACTAACTATTATGATGGGGTCCATTCCCTGAATTTCCCATAATGCCACCGTTTAAATACATAAAAGAATAAAGCACAATACGCTCTAATATATATATACATATATATAATACCACAGATTAAATACATAAAAGAATAAAGCACAATACGTTCTAATGTATGTATATATTCTGTAAATCTATATGGTTTATAAAAGTCTTACAGTATGAAAAAAAAAACAACAATATTCATTAGCGTCTTGTACAGTATAAAGGAGTGTAGTTTAATGTGCTCCATAAAGTGACCCACACATGTACCATTAACACCAAATTGAGCACTCCCAGTCTTTCCATTACTTTTAAACCTTAACTGCACTCCTAACCCTCATTGACATCCACGTGCGCTTACACACGCGAGAAAAAAAAGGACAAAAAAGATGTACATATGTAGGAGATGCCTTGGCACACACACACACACACACACACACACACACACACACACACACAGACTCATTTGAGGTGAAACAGTACATTGTTTTTAAATACCTCCCAGCTGTAAACACATAAGCTCTCCATGAGCTGATTAATTCTGGCAGTGTGCCAGCGAGGCGCCCCGTAATAATGAAACACAATGTATTACTCACAGAAAGGTGCACACTGATGAATTTTTTAAAGCCACGGAGGTAATGATTTCGCCTGACCAGCAGCAATAACCACGGAGTATTTATGTACAGAGGACTCTCCTTTATGCCACACTAGCATGGGATAGATATAAAAAGGCCTTAATGCGGGAGCGTTATTCTTGTGCAGTAGTGTAAGTCAAGTGTGTGTAAGTAACTTTGCTAAACCCCGAGGGAGAAAGGGCTTGGTAGCGTCAGAGAATGGGCCCTCGTCCCCTTAGTGCTTATACTCTAACCAGGCATGAGACATTTGCCCCGACTGTTACCCACCCCTAGACACGGTCACCACAAGTTAAGTGACCAATTCCAATGCATCACTGGGGGCCAAATAACCATTCACATCACTGGAAACCTGAACATATGTGACATGCTCTTGAACGAGTTCCAGGCATATGGTTTGCCATTTCAACAGTAATCTTCAAAGGCAAGTTTGTGTGAGCTCGCGGAAGCAAATTGGTGTTTGCTTTGTATGCGTCTGTTTCTGCTCGTAGGAGTGAGACATGGGGAAACATATGACGTGCAAAGGATGAGCAGCTCAACCCTTTTATAGTGTGTCAACAAACAAACACATGCCATGCAAATCGGAGAGGTTGTCTGGTGCTCGATAAATATTTGGCCCTGTTAGTGCTTCAAGCTTCCCCTTTTTGCAGTGTACAGATACTGAGTGAAAGGTCAGTGGTTCACTTTAAAGTACAACCCCCCCATCGTTTTCCTGTGGACAAACTTGACATACTCCACACGTACGGTGAAGGGATGAAGGTGTTTGGGGCTTTAATTTCTCTCCTCTCTAATTTTAATCTGGGCATAGTACTTCTCATCTTATTTTAAATGTTTCTCTCTATATATATACAGTATATATATATCTATATATATATATATATATTTGTATAAAACATTTTGCACTATTTGTACATTTTAGAATCTTATACTGTCTCCTACTGTGTATTGCAACTGATGCTGCACAACAATTTAAATTAAATTCTACCTTATCTTATCTTACTGCATTTATGGAGAAAGATTAAAGATGTGCATTTTAATATTCACAGTTGTTGTGAACTTATTAGAGTGGCAGTGCGTTTAAATTCACATCACACTGGAGGTGGAAAGTCTGCCTCTTTACCTCAGCAAATGAGTGAGAATTTCCGGTCCCTCCAAGTCTACGTTTGAACTATCTCACAAATGACGCCAACACCACCAACAACAACAACAACAACAACGGCTCATCGGGAGTGTTTTGTCTAAATTCTGGCAGATACTCGTGCCAGCAATACACCAAACAGATTGTTGTTGATTTAAGAAGAAAAAAACAACTCGGCTATTAAAAGTATTCTTCTGTGGTTTAAAAGCGTTCTTGATAAGAATAAAACTAGAAGTAGGAAAAGAGACGGAAATAGAAAACAACTCTCCAGGCAGTGTTGGTATCACCAGACAGGGTCAGTAATTGAATTTAACTTTTACATTTTCACCACTTTTAATCCACAAATACGTTTAGTCAGTCATCCAGATGAAGCAAGAACAATTCAGTTGGACTGTGGTAATCCTGGAACATGCCACACAATGCCTCATTAGAGATAAACAGGTACAATTCTCCCCGAGTGGCTCCACATTAGCCTTCCATACTCATTTCTATTTTACTAATTTTCTCCGCACTAATGAAATCAGCATTTGGTAATGTTATTTTCTATTTGCGTGTTTACATTTCATTTGTCTTTTTTTCCTGCCTGGGGTGGTTGGGAAAAATATAAAAGGTACCGGATGTGATATATTTGTTCTCCACGGGATAAAATTCCTGTG
The DNA here is from genome assembly GCA_943590825.1 of Bovichtus diacanthus. Taxonomy (NCBI): domain Eukaryota; kingdom Metazoa; phylum Chordata; class Actinopteri; order Perciformes; family Bovichtidae; genus Bovichtus; species Bovichtus diacanthus. The sequence goes on from CALSBV010010773.1 coordinate 8,969,396, forward strand.
GTATTGAGGTAAAAACTCTATATCACTAGACCTCTCATGGAAATAATACCATACCAATAGGGGTAAATCCAGGGACATTTCTGGGGAGGGTGCCAGATGGGGATAAAGCAGCAAATACAGAGACTGTTCCTGGAAAACTGGGGCATCAGGTTTCTCAAGCTGAAAGTGCTTGCCTTGGTACTCATACCTCCGCCTTATCCCTCCTGTTAAGAGCTCCATTGGCTTCTGAGATAAGCCTGGATTGGACAATTCTCCCAAATGAAGATATCTACAGTACACTCACATTATTTATTCAGTGCCCCTTAAATCAAGATCCTTTCTTCAATTGAGACCTTAAATACTTTACTCGCCATTTTACTTTAACACTTTTAAATACATCAAGTACTTTTTTCCCCCAGAAAACTTCAAAGGCAGTCAGTATGTATAATCCTAATAATATTTCCTTTCCCTTGTGCTGTCTGCAGGAGAGGAGGCACTGACTATGTACCTGGCCAAAAACAAGCTGGACAGGAAGCTTGCCAACGCTACTCAGAACGTGGAAGCCCTTCATCAGCTGGCCTCGTCCTACTTCATTGACCGTGACGGCACGATGAGGAAGCTGCATGAGATCCAAATTTCCACCAATGCCATCAAGGTTAGTTCATATTGATGTTGTGCCACGAAACACAGATGCACTAGCTTAGAAATTCTATTTATTGTCATATGCAGCCGACACACAGTACATTCAGTAAATGTTTCACATGCGCTTGACAACTGGTTTTCACAATAAATAGAAATACCTTGCATTTTTCTTAAACAATAGTATATATTGTTACCACGGATGGCTTTTACAGTATAATTTGCTATTTCACCTTAATTAGACAAAGAAAACGCAAGAGACAAAACAACACAGTGGGTGTTTGTGAGTGCCCTCCAAAACCGCCCTTATGAGTGTTCCAGAAATAGTGTTTTCTGATCTGCCAGCTTTGTGGTGAGGTTATTGGCAACTAAAACTACATGGTTTAGGTTGGGTAACAGCTTTCTTTGTCTGGAAAATAAAAACATAGTGTACCCTCCTCAACACAAACCATGTGATTTGACAGTCAGATAAACACTTTACTCTCACTTCCTCCAGAGGCAGATGGCGGACTGCGTTTTACAAATAAATTCAACTGAAAAACATAAATACATAGAAAGAGCATCCTAATGAAATTCAAATTAGCATAAGTTGTAAGATAGAATTATACAGATAAACTAGTTTTAATACACAAACTCGCAGAATTAACATTTCACACAAGTACTCGTATAAAGGAGTAGGTGTGATGAAAAGAAACCAATGCTACCACAGGTCGCAGGATGAGACCAGATGCATTGTAATACTTTCATTTACATACATGAGACTGAATGGCAGTCTCTATGATTCTAATCGCATACTTCCTCTATGCATATTCATCACATTTCAGGGTCAGATGAGCAAAAAGAAATATAAAATGTTACCACTAGAAGGTGCTCAAAGTAAGTGTACCATAAACATAAACAAACAGGGACATGGCACAGATTTATATTTCTTCTTTTTTTCTCCTCTTGTTGGCTGTCAGACTGTGTGAGTCTACTGCTTGCCAGTTGGGGTCATTCAAATGTTCATTCACCCAGGGACACTGAGGAGAGGTGGCTGGGGAAAGCAATTGTAAAGTATAAATTAACATCAAGCAACATCACATCAGTCAGAGTTTTGGAATACCCCTCACTTGTGACCATTTTCCAGTAATTAGCCCAAATGTTCGTTCTTGCTTCAGATGAAGAGGGAGGTGCTAACAGTCTCAATTCCTCATTGATATTATTATTCACAATAATGATGACAATAATACATCAAACAAGGCTTGACGTTCTACTTCCTGCTAACTGGATTTGCCTTTGTTATCAAATGACATGTAAACACAAAAATCAAAGTATTGTCGTCATATGATTATTACCCCCAGAATGTCAGAAATGTAATAACTTATACATTATTATTCCCTTTTTTTCTGTATCCATGCCCTAAATGTCATTAAATGCCTGCTAAGTGAAAGCACTTACGACAGCTTTATTGCAAGAAACACAAAGCATTAAAGCAAATCATGGCCACAACAACCCAGGCCCCACATAGTGTCTTTCATTCAGTTCCCATTCAATTACTGGGATAACCTTTTTTTTTTCGACGACGCTAGGGATTTCTTTTTTTTTCTATTCACACATGCACATTGCGGAACATTTCCGCCTGGCACATTTTCAAATATGCCATGGCAATGCAGGAATAGAGGGGGCGAGGGACAGCCCAGCAGATGGCGGTAAAGCAACCCTTATGGATGTCAACCGCCATAAAACTCAACAAAGGCTGTATGTCGTGGCTATGTGTCTGCATGGTGTCGTGTTCGATTTCTCACGAGTAAAGCTTCAGCGTTAAGAGAGTGATAGTCGATTTTGTAGAGAAGTCTGCATCTCTAGCAGATTTTGAGCACTCTAATACAACACACGTCAGCGGTATCTACATTTCTATATCTGTATTTATTCTGTCGGTTGCCAATGTTTTTGCAATGTATATCATATTCCAGAAGTTTGCATAACAATCGAAATCCCCCGCGATGGCATTGGCGTAAATGCTAAACCGTAAACAAGTTGAAAATTCAAATACGACACCAGCAAAGCCTTGCGATCGCTCGCTCCGTGTGATGGCGCCTTTCGTCAGACAGACGTAACCGCAAAGGTGCTTGTCCCTGCAATGTCACCGCTTTCATTCACAACACAGCCACAATGTTACTTGGTCTTGAGGTGGGAAATTAGCGGTACAGATTTCCCAAAATATAGATCCCTCGTCCCATTCACACGTGACCAAACCAATAGCAAAACTGGCATGGAGAAACTCTACAATTTCATGAATTTACCTGTAAGTCAAATACATAATACTGCCCAGGACAACATCCGACGTCTGCTCTGACCTTGCTCATGTGCGCCTAGTTTGCGAGGCAAAACATACTTGGCAACTAAATAACTTTATGGAGTGAACATGAATGTGCAGCACTGCTTCTGGGATGTTTCGTTGTGTGATGTCAACTTGATTAACAAGTCAGCAGCTCAGCAGCAAGGACTGTTTGCTTCTATTGTGCTTCCACTATAGCTGTGGGGACCTGGATAACCCAGAGGAACGCAGCGTTGATTACTGACTGTGAAATGCATCAGTGTATTTCTAGAATTATTCCACCCAAGTATGTTCACTTATAAGTAAATATGCCAAAGTATATCACAGCTCAAATACACAAAAAGGATATGTCTACAACTGAATAGTGACAAAAACAACATGCTAGTTATGTTAATGTCATCCTCTCCAATTCTTCTCTTTTAACATTTGCCATCCTGACTACTATGTGTTGGTGTACACGTCTGCTACAACAAAACAGTGACTGTGTCGTGGATGAAAGAATGGAAAACATATCACTTTTTGAACTTTTATTTTAAAACGAGTAGGTGGTGGGGAATACATTAAAGCACACACAGTTGACGCCTCAGTACCAGAGAAGCTTTGTGTTGATATGGAAACAGAAACACCTCTGTCAACAAAGCCTGCAGGTAGTGTTGTAGGTGTTACCTGCCACAGTCACATTTTACCTAGACTGAGCGAGTTAGCTCGTGTGAATTTCAAGCTCTGGTGAGCATAACTATGTAGACTTCTAAGGTTTTCCTCTGGTCTGCCATCACACGTGTGTTTAGCAGAAAGCAGATTGGAAAATAGTCTTCATCACATATAACGCGGAATGTCACATGATTGTATAAAATGTCTTCACTATGAAGACCATCTACATGTTGATACTCAAGTCTGACGTTGGACTGAGAGATTTTGCAATTTCGGCTCATTTGAGCCAATGAAAAGATATTTATTGTTAACTATGGCATGGGATAATGTCTCAATTTAACTGGAGATGGTTGGTTCCTACAGAGCACACGCTGTGAACCACTGTCTTATCAGATGAATTCCACACTTAGAGCCCCCAGAAATGCAATTGAGATTAGTACATCAACAAGGGTCTAGATGTAATTAATCACAGTAAAAGCATCAGCATCCGAAATACCATATTAATGTGAATATGGCAATAATTATGGTAAAGTCTCATCTGAGCATACGATTAATGGGTTATATATATTCATCCATGGCTGCATGAAGGCTGTTTGAAGTTTTTATTTTTCATTCGATTGAATTCAGCTGTCTGGGGGCTACAGAAATTGTATCTTTAAGTTTCACTAATTTGAAAAAAAAGCACTTAATGAAAGCAAAGGGCCTTTACAGAACTCTAATCCATTTGCGGCTAGCTTATTGAAATCATGCACAATCAGCATTAGGCTGTTCAAAAATAACCAACCAAACTGCTTGGTTATTGTAGGTATTTTACCCAAACTGCTAGTTTTTCGCAGTGCAGATCAGCAGGAGTGTTGGCATCCTGGAGGCATAATTGGACACCGACGGACTATAGAGATCTATGAAAACTAATTTAAACTTATCTCTCGTCTCTTCATCACCAAACATCCTCGGGACTGCCCATTCTGCCAATCCTCTTTTCATGTCTTCATCCCGGGCAACAGCTGCACGCCTGATGCCCTTCTCACCAGTGGGTCTGGCAAAAGTAGCTTTCATTAAATGCATTTCTAATTGCAATGAACAAAAAGCTGTCAAAGAACAAAGCCATTCCTTAAATGTTCTAGCTCCTTTTCTCATTACTTAATCTGTTTAATATCATACAAGACATTGCCATTATAATTTTTTTTTAATTTCTTTTTCGAGGATTTCTGGGCTTCCCCTTGGCATAGCCTTGGAAGACGGTTGAAAATTTCCTTAAGTCTTGACACTACAGCTGCTGCCATGCACCTGTGCCTACCCACCTGCACTAAAAACCTCCAATCCAACTCTCCCATACACCGACCGGTGCTCCGCCCTCCCTGTCTTAATTTGAGGAGCACCTTCCTAGCTTTTTGTTGTTGTGAGTGACAAGTGGATTAAGGGGCTCTGGCAGATGAGAGTCCAGGTAGCAGGAAGTCAACCATGACAAAATTAAGCAGACCTGACAGTGGCTGCTGAGTCAGTTTCTGAGGAAAGGAAGGCAGGAGATGTTGAGAGGAGAGAGTATACATACAGCACACACACACACACACACACACACACACGCAAAGTTACTCCAAAGCTGAGTGGACTGCATGTCTGCTGATCAAGACCGATGGACCTGAAGCATGTGTCAAGAGGTGAATGTCCGTCCGAGTTTAGAAAAGGGCTAGGGATGAATTGGTGATTGAGTGAGTTTGTGACTTAGTTAATGGGAATACAGGCATGCAATATAGCCTTCACCTATCAGGTGTAGCGTCCTCTGAGAGTTAGTAATGACTTGTTTCAAACTCTCAATGAGTGTCTCTTACTCTCCTAACAGGATGAAATAGCAGTTTAATAGGTTTGCTCGATCAAGTAAAACAAACATGGCTGTGTACACACAGGGCATAAAGTAGGTATAGTGGGAATGACTGCGCACTTATAGCGATTGGTGTTTCTTGTGTTTGGTACAGTGCGCCGGCAACTCTGTATTCTTCAAATATGTTTACATTCCATGCTATCTAATATTGTCGTCATGATAATCTCTCTTCTGTAATTTTATTATGTTGGTAATTCTTTACCTACGACATCTATTGCATGTCTGAGTCAGGGAGAGAGATGCCACTTCAGTTGCTCCTCCTGAAGGTTCTTACATATTTTTTCACAGTTAAAGGGGTTTTTTGGGGGAGTTTTTCCTCATGAATTGAGGGTCTAAGATCAGAGAGTGTCATATGCTGAACAGATTGTAATGCCCCTTTATTCAGATTAGGGATTTCTTATACTGGGCTATATAAATACAATTGACTTGACCCAATTTAACATACCTTGGTAGGCATGGGATTAAGAATACATAATCATACTCGTATAAATGTAGTTGATGTCTCTTACATTGAATTCACGTTTTTCCACATTTTGTTGCGTTTAACAATGCACACTTTTACGCTTAATTACTGACTAGGCATAGTGGTCTACTGCTACAGTGTGGAACTTCTCTGTGGTAATCTGATAAACAAAATCAATGATAATAAAATGAGTTCTACATTTTTATATAATCCTAATACTGAATTCCTATTTTATAAAGGGGCCAAGTTAAAAAAATGTAGCTCCCTGTTTTAATAACTGAATGAGAATACATCAGGCTTTTTTAAAAATTTTATTTACAAATACATCAACGGCTCAATGTGGTTTGTCCCTGAACACGATTTCAGGGTGAAAAGATACCTAAGAATGACCAACATTTTTTTGCAATGTTCGTGACTATAGGCAGAATAGTAATAGTAATGTATAAAGGGGGAAGGGTGAAATAGGAATGAATACATAGTTCAGGAATTATCAGAAAATTGAGTTGGCATAGCCTTCAGTAATGGCCAATCACATTACCTCTTCTCATCTCATTTAAAAGCAGCAGACAGTTTTGTAATGGGCTCGGGCACCTTCTCTCCAAAGAAAACTGTCTCCTGTCTTCTATACTATAATTTGCATCGCATAAAACTTGAGAGCCACAGATAAAAATCTGCCTAACTGTCAGATATACCTTTACCAAAAATTGTCAAAGGCTGAACTTCCTGTTTCTGTCGACTATAAATAAAGGCAGCATAATTTGCAGTTCTCCAGTCACGTCGGCAGCAGACAGACAGTGATCAGAATGTGCAGAGGAAGCAAAGTCCAGCAGAAGGCATGGATCTATAAACACAGAGAACAAGGGCTTTGCTCCTCCAATATTGATTCAGTATGGCTGTGAGACCTGCTTTGGATTGCAAACTTACAATCAGGATGAAAACCACGTGTCAATACAGCAAAAATGTTTTAGACATTTCCTGTCTGCAAGTAAGGAGATTGAAAGTCAGGTCCACTTAGTTCCACTGGAATATTTTGTGAGGCAAGTGCAACTGTGTCCCCGTGATTAGGTCATTTACCAGCTCTCTAAGAGTTTGTACGCGTTCAGCCACTTGATTTGTAGAATTGTGGCTACATAGAGTTAACACACACTTTCATTGACATTTATTGAATAACATAAAATTATTATGAAGTACAGAACTATGTTAAAAAAAAAATAAAAAAAGCATCGTACAATATTTATGATAGCGTGCCAATATTTAGCTTTTCTTTTACTGGATTCCCTAAGGGTCAGTGGAGAATTCAGTATTTCTGTATGCCTATAAATTAATAAGCAAATGTATGCAGATGGCATAGTGCAAACCTACTGATGCAATGAATAAAACTGCTGATTATCTGAAATATTTCTCCTGACACTAACTACAGTGAAATATGTATGTTGTCTTCCATCAAAGATGAATTTCCAGCAATGATAATTATCAACCTGAGGCAAGCATCAGGGTATGGATACCAGAGTGTTATATATTAAGAATTTTTATTATTACATCAGAAAACAAACTAGAAGTGCAATACTAAAACCACCTTCAAAGCTTCATATGAGAACCTAAAACATATTGGAATAAAACGAAAAACTTTTATAGACTAAATTGTATTCGGAGGAACCATTAACGTCATAGAAGCAAAATACCCCAAACTCATAAAATTGACCAGTACATGAAAAACCTGTAGTCTTACTTTTAACATAAAGCCTGCCTCGTTTGCTGTAAACAATTCTTACACTGTCTGTGAGAAGGTACAACTGAGGGGCCATAATAGCAACCAAACAAATGCGGTCAGAAAACATTTTTGATTAATCAATCAATAAATGGATCAATTCAAAGAAAAAGAAAAATCCCTTTGAAAAATAGTTTACAATACACCAACCACAATTGCGTCTGATTTTGAAGAGAGAAGAGTCTCTAATTTGGAGATGGCTGCATATTGTGCAGATGTCAGGGACAAGCTGCTCGATGCCAACTTTTGTTTGGCTCGTCGCCTGATATCACAGAACTGTTTCCTATGATAGACTGCAGCTGTCCTAGAACTGAAACAAACTAGTAACCAAACGTATAATCTTCCTCAGAGAAAATGTAACATCAGGTTTGGTTGCCTATAAGATGTGGAAAATTCCCAATTGTGTCGCAAGTGGTATCATAGAATAAGAACCACGCTAGCATCTAACCTGACCATTGTGTCATGTGTGGCAACTGAGCAGCTATCCAGCCTGCCAACGGATGTTTGCACCTTTCCCTGGTGAACGTTTGTTTGGTCGCTCGTCCATCAAGCTAAGATGCAAGACAAGAAAAGTAATGAGACTAGAGGAAAGCTAATGTGCACGTTGTTCTAAGTGTGTTGCTCTTGTGTCGGCTGCGGGCTGCGGGCCGGATCAGTGTCCGCTCTGTCTATGATGGAACGCTGACGTTACTGCTAAATTAGTCCCGACTCACCGGATGTAGACTGTGGGTGTAAGCCTGCCATTGGCAGCGTATGTCACGCGGCATTGTTCTGCCCTTCCACTATCTGCTTGTAACCGTTTTGCGATGCCTGCATCCTGTGCTTAGCGGCGCCCATCCCGATTGTGATTGGTTTAAAGAAGTACAAACTAGCCAGAGCGTTTTTTCTCCTTTTAGCATAATGTGGGCAGCCAGAGCTATCTCCAGCGCTGACACAGCGCTATGCAGATACGGGCTGAGCGAGACTACTGCTTAATGCAGGGTTTTAATATAATTATAGAATATTACTTCCCCCAATTTACATGAAAATTAAAATCATTTTTGTATCTGCACTATATCAAAAACAACATTTATGCTTTGTAAAAAAATTTTGCAAGCATTATTTGATTAACTGTGTCATTATCAGACTACTAATGAGGCAGCAGAACAGTACGTGAACATCAGGGCTGCCAGCAGGACATATAACAATCAGTCTTTCATGACATCAGACATCTGTGCAGGCAGTAATGCCAAGCTTTCTCATTATAAACTCAATCGTCTTTCCATGAGAGAAATACAAATAATTGTTTGATTGTTATTGGACTCCTACAGGTTGCACATGCTGTGCAAGCGCCAATGATTTTGAAATACTGAAAATACACGTATAAAGTGCTTTTAAGGTTACATGTAAAATTGGTCGCTAAGGAGCACTGGTATTATTGATAAATAAAATTCAATAGTAATCAAAATCAGTAATAACTGAAGTGTGAAACATGAGACAGCTTTGAACAGCAAGGAATAGCTTCCCTCTACGTGTACGTGTCCTTTGTGTAGGTTACATCTATCCAATTGCTTGCCACTAAATGTGCGGGCTGATAGACTAGGTACGTGCATAGTGGCTGTCTGAATTTATCAAACCTTTCATCCTTGATACCCCGTTCTGTCTCCCTGAGCCGTTGCACTGCTTAAGAGGTCTTAGCTACATGTGAAAGTTAATCAAAACCAAGACATATCCCCACTGTGCTGCTGGCGCCTTTCCGCAGAATCTTAGCCTTGTTGTTTACCTTGTGCAGTAAAAAAATGAACCTAAATCACGGCTGTGTAATGAAGACCACATACAAGTTAACAGAAAAGCAAAGAACAAACAAGCACGTTGCCGGAATGTAAATAACACAATCAAGAACAAAACAATACTGTCTAATAAATTTGGTCTTTGACATTGCCTCTTTTTATTCTTTTGTGTGAAATATGAGCTTAGATATGGCTGCATGCAAGCACACATGAATAGACAAACACAAACAAACTAGCACACATTAGACCCACAGAAGTGAGCAAGCTGTCCTGGGGTCACGATGTAATGAGTTCATACAGTGTAGGGGGATTCCTGTTGTACATCATTTATCTCCATGAATGTGTTGGAGCTCTGATGCCTTTCCCACTAGAGTACCAATTTTTCCCTATGACGTCATTTAGTCATTTTTTACAGGCAAAATCATGTCTCATTTTTAATAATAGGGACAAGCTTCTCCATTTATGCTATAAATCAGTAGGGGTTCTGAAACGCACAAAAAAAAATTCAGTAAAAAGAGAGGTCTCTTCCCACTGTGACCAATATCATACCTTGCTGATAGAAATAAATAGTATGTGGTTGTTTGTCTTTGTGTGCCTGAACCTGATTGCTGCAAGCTAGGACTCCAGTGGGGAGGGAGGGTCATTTAGGAATGAAAATAAGATACCCAATGGAGTGTTTTAATGGAAAGAAAATGTCAGTTTTACGAGTGACTGCCTTCCTGTGCGAAAGTGTGATTATACAGGAAGAAGTACGATTAGGAATCGACTCCGTGTATGCGTGCTCACACTCTATCACGACCGCATACGAGTGTGCATGTGGGCCGTGCACTGTATACTCAGTCATGCATGAAGTGCGCCCGTATGCATTCCTACAAGGGGAGTGTGCTTACTGCATCCCTCGCAAGGTCACCTATCCATAGAATTACTCTGATTTACGCCAGCGCTCAATATGCATATTTCCTGATGACGCTGCAGTACTGTGGGTGTTGGTCGTGTAGCAGCTACATCCATACTATCCTGTTTCTCATTTCCCAGTCCAGTCATGTGAGCCCCATGTGAAATAAGGGACATTTTATGTGTAAACAATATGACCCAGATCTAGTGTCGACTGCGGTAGCCAAGTTTGGAGCAGTTTACATCTCATTTGCATTCGCCACAAGCAAGCATGACAGATTTTCTATGCAGTGTTGCTTGAGTTGCGCACTTGAGAGTGCCACAAATATAATTAGAAAGTCCCGAAAAGTTGATCATTTGCCCAGTATCATTTAAAATAAATGAGTTACATTAAAAGTGGCTTCTGCAGGCACATTTAGTGTTTTCAAAAGAATGGTACTTTAAATATGAATACAAGGAAGGATACAGATGTGCTATTACATGTGTTCCTTGACTATGGTTGCATCGTCCCTCTAATGTGAAGTGACTTAGAGTAACACTGTAGCCACATGTAATATGATGTGAACAAGTCAGAAAAAAAAAATGTCCTCAGAGATCTTCCACTAAAGGCTTTGAGAGTTACTGACGAGCACATCTCTTCATTTCTATGTATCCAGAATTAGCAAGTGATTAAGCGACTGGCAGGTGACGGGCGTATTAGAAAAACTCAGCAGAGGCAATGTGTAATGACGACAGTTCAACCTTACAGTATTCTTCCCTGTCCCACTCACCCATCGTATTACCTTCATCCCTTGTTTCTGTATCTCACATAGCTTTAAAAAAAAAAAAAAAAACACCCTGATATACTTCAGCTGCAGCTGCATGGCGTATATGTCACCAGGAGGAATTTTGCATTTTGAAAAAAACAAAGTTTGCCCAGACAGAAGAAAAGTTAGTTTTCCAACATTTGGGGCTTGGGGAATAGCGCAAGTACATTTGATTGCCAACGGAAAATATAAAAACAGAAGAACTTAGGATCTCATGTGCATCATCTCTTATTTACTTGCTTAGATGATTTTCTTGATGACAGATGACAATTAGAGGGGATGTTCCAGAACCGTGGTTTCTGACTGTGGGCTGTGATACAGTCTGGGTCCAGTGGGATTCCACTGTTGTGTTCCGCTTAATAATCCAAATCCTCTAAATCCCCCTCGGCCCACTTCAGTCCTTTGATTGCTCCTTGTATTTTTATTGCGTTATACTCAATTTTCATAATCTGGTGCACAGCACTCTTATGGCGTGTGCTGGAGAGAATGAAAAGAGAGAGCCAAACAAGTGCTGCCTACTGCCCACCGAAAGTCATTCAGATTACAAGGGTCAATCTCTAATCCATAAAGCTGGGTATGTCTGCTCGCGACTTGGAATAATAATTCTTGGAGAGAAATTATTGTATGGGAAACTGACTGTGGCAAGCTGCGCTCATGTTTATGCACATCCATTGGAGTGTGTGATTTGTGTGTAACTACTAATGTAAATGTGCCTGAGCTTGTGCATATGGCTGTTTCGCCACCTGGGAAGATGTCCAATGGCGACAGAGGACAGATAGTCCCTTTTCTCAGTCGCCATGGATCATGCAACACAACCTTTGGAAGGAAGTAATTCATTCGGTGATAAGCACAACAGAAAGGGAAGAAAAAGAGCACCGTCAGCAGCCATCAAGATGGTAGAGTGTGATAGGCAAGTGTAGCTCTGTAATCAATCTGCACTTGTACTCTATGCAAGGCCATAAAGTGCATTTCAAAGTCCATTGCTTGCCTGGAAGGAAATAAAGAAGGGAAAATGCTAGGAAAGTGTGGCCCAGTTAGATGAAAATTGCAATGAGATGATTATTAATGTGTCTTATACAGTTCTAACAGTCAAACACAACAACTTAGTGATCAAGAAATAGTACCCAGTTTCACTAAAACCAAGAAAAAAAAATGTTTTTATTGTAATTTGAGAGTCATAGATCTAAGAGTATATAATAATGTTTATTAGATTCTTTGGATTAATTAGGTTTCTACCAATCAGAGAGGACTAAAGTGCATTGGAGTTGTGTGTGTTGTTTGTATACCATTTATACGAGTTATATAATTGTAATTTACAGCTAAACATAATGTTACATCATAGCAACATTTTATTTTAACCCAGGCTTTTTTGAAGATCCAATACCCCCCCAGATAAGTCAAAACAGATTACTGTACAAGACCCAACCTCGTCCAGAGGGTTAAATTGTGTTCAAATTGGTCTGATATAAACGAAAAAATTAAGTAAACGTCTTTAAATGTGATTTTAAATGTTTGTAGTTCCATCTCATATGGGAGCACAACATGTTTGCAATACAACAGCAGGACTTATTGAGAAAGGCAATTTCACTGACCATTATAACTTATTAGCCATAATATCCTATACTATACTCTTTAGATTGCATTATTGCCCCAGGATGCAAACAAGAAATATTTTATAGATACCAAAATAAACATACACTTTACTACATTATCGTCTATTAGCATATAGCACATGGGAAAAAAAATATAAAAACGTACTGGTTGCATAAAGTCGCTGACCTTATCATTACATTTTTTTTTTTATAGTTTATAACATCACAATAGTATTGTGAAACATTTCTATCACTGATGTTTGTCTGTCACTCCATATTGAATGTGTTACGAGTCATCAAACTTTATTTGTTTTTAACACATGCACATTAAGAATACCACCCTAGTGCAACAGTAAGACACTATCATATACTGTACAGCAATCATGTTACAGCACTGTAATGGGATTATCATAGGCACTAGTATGATGAAAATTTGATCGGGAGCAAAATCATACTAAGATTGTATAGTTCTCTCACAGAGTCTGTCCCTGTCTGTCTCCCCATGATTTTGCATTTTCCCCCCCAACAGCCTGATGCCAAGGGTAAGATATACATCTGTCTAATTTCTTGCTTGTCAAACACCATCTGGTGCCGTATCAACATTAAAGACAGGAAAATTGGTTTCACACTGTCATTCACGGACACACACACACACACACACACACACACAAACACACACACACACACACACGCACACACGCACTACTGTAGAATGCACAAGTTACTGAGGCCATAGGTGGTAGACATCTTACAAACATTGCTTATTTTGTTTACTCTTCAAAGTAAAAGCCTTTTCTCAAGACCCCAATGCAGCCTTGTAATGTATTGGAACACCCTCCAGCTTTAAAGTGTTTTTTTAAAACATATTCTTCAGGAACATTTATATGGTTCCAAGGTGGTAAGGATTTAAAAAATGTTTTATTTTTATTACTTCATTTGAATTATTTTTGTTATCCTTTCCATTTTCCATCCCATTTGTAGGATTTTGCGCTCTCATTTTAAGCAGCTAGAATCTGTGTTTTACAGTAAAAGTGGATCACGCTCTTACATAGAAAATCAACACCTTTTGGGCGATCGTTTCTGTTTTCATATCGTCCAACTGTGGGTACTCGACATCGCTGATAGGTGATAGATCTCCACCAGAAATGTCTTTAAATTCACAGAATGGCGTAGTTCTGATATTAAGATAAATAAAATCGGCATAATATCCGCGTAGGAAACAACAATGGTCGAGCAGCTTTTCAATCGTTGATACACTATCTGATCGGCACAAGACTAGTGGTATATTGTGCCTTTCAGCTCATTGTTTTGGTTTTCCGGCCTGCAACTTTGCTGTTTGGTTTTCTCTAACTCTTTTCAGGGAGAAAACTTTGATAAAACCACTACATGCTACCTACAAGCACCAAATGGCCGTTGGACAAAACTAGCTGGTGAACAAAGTGTAGCATTTAGCATCTTAAAAGCCAGATATCTTCCTCACGAGTTAGTGGAGACCAAAAACAGCTAAAATGTGAGTTAATATTGGGCTTGCATTCACCAAGTAGCTAGAAACCTGACTCCAAATGAGTTGTAATGCTGTAAATTCACAATATCAACTTGAAAGGTGAGTATCTGTCAACGCTGTGTTCACAGCTTGTTTCCGCTGCCCCCGAGTGGCCAAAAAAACAGCGCGGGTTGACATACACATGCTGGTGAAACATTATGTTGCTCATGAGCCACTGGTGAAGCAGAAAACCCCCACTGTGCCGACAGAAACCCTTACTGTGCCGACAGAAACCTTTACTGTGCCGACAGAAACCCTTACTGTGCCAACAGAAACCCTTACTGTGCCGGTGCCGACAGAAACCTTTACTGTGCCAACAGAAACCTTTACTGTGCCTAAGTGCTGATGGAAACAAATACTTCCCATATGCATTTCAAACAAACAAACAAGATAGCCGTCAAATAAAATAATGAATGTACATTTAATAATACTGTCTTAATATTCTGTCATGTTCAAATTGTAGCGCTGCTACTTGGCGTTCGCATTTTTTTTCATTGATGTGCTCAACAAAGACCGAAGTATAAGGATTTTAGTGAGATTCATCGAGTGCCTTACTCTCCTTTCCTGAGCACCATTTCTTTTGGCTTCTTGGAACCTTGTAAAAGTACTATTAGGAGCTACTTGGAAGAACTTCATGAGCAAAGGCAACTGAAAAGAGGAGAGGTTTCACTCTTTCCTTTCTTTTCAAGAGCAATCTTTTCAAGGTCTCAAATGTGGAAGCTGTATATTCCTCTTCACATCGGAATAGCGTCATTATTTCTTTAGATACTGAGTGGTGAACAAGAACCACTGCTATAGTGTCAGTGCTATTGTTCGGAATGGACCAAGGACATGGTTCGACAAAAAATGTTTCTGCTTCAATGAAAACCTATTTAAAGGGACTCTAAGAGAAATAATTCCTTAGACATGTCACCTGCTACAGCTACAAGTTTATGACGCATGTTTCTTGTGTGATAGCCTGTGGCAATACATTCTGTCAATGCACAATCCTCATGTCTGTTGGCCACAGGGGGTTACAATTACCCGTGTGAACTCTAAGTTTGTATTATCTATAAACTATCTACATCTATTGTTACATTGTGTACTGACAGATGTAACAGATCTTCACATCTACCACCTGACATTGTTAATGGCTGGTGGGTCTTTCGATCCCTAACTTTTCAAATGTTGTCTCAGGGCACTTTCTCAAGCCATAGTCCATTTGGCTAGTTTGAATGTATACTTTTGGTTCGATTTCTGTTCATTCAGGTTCGGTTTCACAGTGCACAAATTAAAGCAGACAAAACAAATAAGTTCATTGGCTGAGGGACGTTTATGAAGGAGCAAGGCCGGACTGTATTTGCCGAAGACTTACTTATTCGGCAGAAATTTGGTGGTAGAAAATGTCAACAATTACTATGTTCACAACTGTCCAAACGAACCCTTAGCAGACGCTGATACACATGGAGTTTTTTTAAAACGGACTAAATGCTGGCTTGTGAAAGCACCATTAAAATGTTGAAGGGATTCGGAGCAGTGTAATAAAAAGGACTCGGATAAATTCTCCACACTCTCAAAACTGAGATGCAAAAATCTAGGTGTTCACTTTTATATGCAAATAATGTGCATGCATATGTTTGCACTCAAACACACACACACACACACACACAAACGCGCACACATTTACACACATTGCCGCAAGTAAATTTGTTTTCTTCTCAAATGCTTCCTTCAATTTAGTCTTAATTCTATTGCAGGTGACAGAGACACGGACGGGGCCACTGGGATGCAGCAGCTATGACAATCTGGACTCGGTTAGCTCAATCCTTCTGCAGAGCCCTGAGAGCAAGCTTCATCTGCAAGGTAAACAATCCCAGCATACCAATATTTTCCACATGCTGCCCAGCGATGTTGGACATCACAGGGCAGCAGGGTCAAACTGCGCTTTAGCCTCTTAAAGAAAGGAGATCTATAGTATTACATTGAATGCTCTTATTTGGACAGGGGGAACGTTTTGTGCCTTCTCAAGAATTTATTGTTAATGCATTTTTAAATTGGGACTGGGATAGTATTGCACCCCTGGGGATTGCGATACGATTCTTTGTGGTTAAAGACATTTGCTAAGGTGATTGTGTTCTTAAGTCTCTCTTAAAGCTTTGTTCAAAGACAGACCTTAACTCCAAACAGTTGCATGAACTGTAAAACTATTCGGACATGAGCGCGGAAACTAGCAATCTTCAATGCAGGTACAACGTATAAGAAGACAATTACAACAGCCTGTGAAGGTATTGCTATACTTATCAATATTAGAGTCCAGCTGTGATTTATTGTTAGTTCGTCAGAATGTATCTCAAGAATGCATGCAACTAATAAATGAATAATTTTATAAATGAATATGCTAGTTTTTCAATCATGCGTCAGTGGATGCAAATAGCAAATGTTACCTATTAGTGGTTATATTCTTTTAAGCGAAAATAGTTCCGTCTTAAACATTGACACAACTTATAATTAGCATGAGAGAAGAAATTGCTTGCAGTGACAAGTCACCCTTGGGAAAAAGAAATTATGAAAGACTGCGTAACTGTGGTCAAGTGTTTGAATAGAGTGATTGTTTCTTTGATTTACTTTAGTTTACGCAGGTTATTAAAACCAGTTTGAGAATCACAGGCTTATTTTCCTTCCAACCCACACCACCTCCCCCTCTCCCTCTATTTCCTCTCTCTGAAGGGATCATTACTCGTCCTCTAAAATCAGAGAACTAAGTGGTTTGTCAAAGAAACACTTTTAAGTCTTCCGCTGCCACTTACTCAAAGGACTCTATAGGTTTTGGGAAAAGCTTTATTGTCATGCACCAAACGTATTAGCCTTGTGCTTTGAAGACTGTTTTGTCACCCAATTGATAGATGACAGGCCTGGGAAAGATTATTTTCTTTTGCCTTGATAATAACCCCAATAGACTGGAAAAGCTTTTCCGATTGGTTTCTGGCTTAGAGTTTTGTATTAGGGCAAATTATATTGGTGTGTATTTATGCATTTCGTGTGTGGGCACAGGGTGAGGGTAGGTGTTGAGAGTTCTCCTGAAAATGTGCTCTTTAAAAAGCAATTATGGTTTCTGCCTTTAATTATAAAGACAGCTGATGGTGTAACTTCTTCAGTAAATCACAGTGCTCTTCAAAGTGATAGCACTTCACAGAGGTGCATCAAGAGGTGTGTAGTCAATGGAGAGCTTTTAAGGTTTACGCTGTTCAAATATGTTTTTTAATGAGATCCAATAATTTAATTTACCCTTACAGTTTTCCTTCTGTCACTAACACTAGTGTAAGTGTAACAATTAGTCTTGTTTTCTCCATAGTGTACCATGTATTCCTCGCAGATCATGCCAGCCATGTGCATTTATAAAGAATTTGTCTTCCTACGCATATAAAGTTGGCTAAGGTTAAACGTTTTTTATTCACTTGGGTCACAGACTCTGCTCTGCATTGAGTCCCATGTTGGTAGGATTAATGCTGTTTTTCTCTCGTGTTCCCAGGCAATCCTGAAGGTTTCAAAATGGTGTTATTTTTCAACTCAGAAGGTTTCAAAATGGTGTTATTTTTGCTTCTTTTGGGAAGTGCAATATAAACCCATCAAATATTATCCTAGATCTCTTAGGTTTTTAAAGAACATAAATGTTTGATGTAGGGCATTGCTAGTTGGGGGGTAAGTGGCTGCTAGGGTGTTGATAGATATGTTCTTGCTGTTCACGTAGTTTGCAAGGTTGTTGGTAGCTGGTTGCTATGGTGGTGAGAATGTTTGGTTTGTTTTGGTCGTTGGGACATCACCCAATTATTTCTTGATAATCGCTTGGGTGTTTTTATGTGGCCACTTGGGCGGCATTATTTGGTTATTGCAGTCACTTTAGTGCATTGTTAGGTGGTTGCTACCGTCTTCTCTGTGGTTGCTAGGGTATTTTGAGTTATGCTGTGGTTTGAAAAATACATACACTCCACAGAACAAAGTATATAGCACAATAAGTAGCAATGTTTTTCCTTTATCTGGGTGCACTCTGAAAAATTGGATAATTTAGAAAATTTGCTTGAGTTAAGGTTTGAGCCATTTGGAACAACTTGTTAACCTCATAGTGGTTCCAAAAGCAGCTTTGTCACCTTTTATTCATACAAAACAGTTAGATTCCCTGACAGATTTACTGTATCCCTTGATTGGTCTTTACAGTCCATGCCCAAAAAATTAAAGCTTTGACAGCATTGTCCTAGTCTTTGACAACACGCCATAAATGGACTTCGCAAACTATCCCTGGAGGAGGAGGGAATTGGCTGGGCACAGGACTGCTCTTATAAGCACTTGCCGCTCCGTGCACATCTAATGAACACCCACCATGTGTCTCATTTTCAAATGCCTATTGACCTTTTACCAGACAATTAGCTAAAATGCTAACTTTTGGCAGTCAAACTGTGGGGAGGAGTCACATCTGGCCAATGTAGAAGAACACGGATCACTTGCATTACTATCTAATAGCTAAATATGCACACCATGCAACATTTTAGTTCAAATAGAATTCAAGACTACAAAGAAAATCACTCACCCAAGTATATATATGTTGCTCCAAAGACAGATTAAACACCCGGGACATGTATATTCTTTGGTATGGTGTTTTTTTATCCTCCACCTCATTCTTTTAAATATTTGGTGTGTTTAATCAATAAAGAACTGAAGGGAAATGCACACCTATCCTCACAAGGTAATGGTTCACAGGTCCATCAAAGAAAGGAGGAGAGAGCTGCACATTTTTAAATGATGCAATCTTTTTAGATTTATCGCTTCTTTTTATAAAGTTTTTTTTATTTTTTTTTTATTGAATGGCAGATGCAAGACATACAATAATACATCTGAAGCAATGTTTTTTTTATTCCTTTTGTTTTTCTTTAATAAGGATACCTCCCCACCTGCCCCTAGCCTGAAAGTCCATAAAAGTTTAACACACAATGACATTGATTCCATATAAGAAAATAAGGCACAGTAGAAAATAAAAAAATGAAAGAAATGAAAAAAAGGAGTAGGGTCATAATTCTTTAATGATTAAAAAGAAAATCTACACACCGTCTGAGTATGTAATGTGTAGGGCCGGTGCTTAAAATATGTGAGCTTACAGGGCAATCAGCATGACCATAAAAATAGAGTCAATAAAATGGTTATTCAGGATTTCAACATCCATATGTCCACATCTTAGGAGTCAGTTAATGAAATCACAATGAGTAAGAATGTGGCAGTCCATTCACCCCTGCAGGTGCCCGAGCGCTACGTGGCCCCGTACGGTAAAAAAAACACAGAATGAATCAAAACTGAGCATTATACATGCCATTTTGATGGACATTTTCTGTCTATTATTTTATAGAATTACTGCATAAGATGAATGTTTTTCTTCTTCTTGGTTTTTAGTCGGTTATTTATTTTGTATTTGATCATTTCTACAAAGTGGACATGGCCTATGTAGTCGGAGGCCTGTCTCTATGGACGCTATTTCCATGTTCATTGTGATTGCCCTGTGAGCTTACTGATTGAAATCCCCTGTGCTACACACTACATATCTCCATTGTCCTGTAAAAAGACATGCCTCTCCACATTTGGCAATCAAACCAAAGGATTTCCTTTATGATTTGTGGAAATTGTCCTACTTCTTGAGCTGAATGATACTTTTCAAAAACCCCATTGGGTTTGTTGAAAAATATTTTGTCTAAAAACAAGGCTGTTTGTTTGTAGCTCATGGATCGTTTTCGGGAGACACGGCAACAATATGTCACCCAGATGATTTGTAGTTTTCATCCTGAGAATGAAAAATGTTCATTCACAGAATCTGCAATAACAAGATTGAATCAAAGCTATAAAAGTGCATCTCTGTCCTCTTTGCTCTGGTGTGCTAAACCAAGCTGACTAAAATTGGTCTAAAGGCTCTGAATTCATAGTTTCTCATTTGTCAGCACAGGGAAAATAATGCAACATAAATGTTCCAGCTTTCAGCCTGAGGCTTCTTCAGTGTTCTCTCAAACTGAAGAAAAGCCTCCGGCCACTTTGTCAAGTTAATTCTAACTAAAATATTCACTGGCTAACAAACATTTGAGAGATTAGCCAATTTAGTTGGAACACAACACTGGCTGAGTGAGAATAACCAATTATGAAGTGTCATCTTGATTGACTGATAGAAATGTGGGTCCTGGTAAATAAATTTGGGGCCAATTGGGGGGAAATAACCCAAATATGACTGACGTGAATTACTCCAGACTTCCATTTCTCAGGGTTTTATGTAGCCTCCTCTCTATACATGGCTTTTTTCATCGCAGCCGTCTAAATCACTACCAGTGAGGGCATTTATTTTGAATTGAACTTTCAGAGGGTGTAATGTTATGTGGTGTTATTCACATACATTTTTTGGTCTGTGTGAGTCAATTGCTATTTCAGAACGGTGCGTGTTATGTGTGCGTGTCTTCCATTCTTCTGCAGCCATGTCTGATGAGGACATTTCGTCAGCTTTTTCACTAGTTTTTCATTAGTTTTTCTAGCTCAATTTGTGTATTTTGGAAAGGATTCACCATCTTACTTCATGTAGCCCTTACTCAGCCCATTTGTATTTTCCGCCTATATTCTTCATTTTCTTCCACTATTCTGTTTTTAACTCTGCTCTTCACTGGACTGAAGTGACTCAGACTACACCGTACAGACAGATTGTGTACACACAAACATTATTATTATTATCATTATCTTTGACCAACTGTTACATGTTGAAGAAAAATATTTTATGCATAATGCCATCTTTTGGAAATGAATAAACTCATAAAAGTGGAGACTAGCTTTTTTAATTGCTTATGAATTAAATAAGGGGGATCATATTAGTATGCAGCACCATGTGAGTTACAACAAGGATGCGGTAATAGAAAACCCACTTCATTTCATTCTTCTAATTAAACTTTTAATCGTGCCTTTTTTTTCTGTCCCAAAACCTCAGCACTTTATCTACCTTGAGGCACAAGTGTAACTGCAAAACTTTGTTAGAAAATATATACAAGAAAATTATTACAAACCTGTAACCAAACAGCTTTACTGCTTTTTTTTAGCGATTTACTTTGGTGGGATTACTTTTAGAACGGTCTGAGACAGCATTCTGGTTGAAATTAACAAGCTAGTGAATTTAGTTGTAGTCAAATTGCCCCTGGAGACACTTTAGACTGTCTCTCCAAAATAAGAGAATTTTCTAAAGGGGATTTTTTTTTCCCCCCCTTCTCCTTCTCACCCCTGTGGTCCGCTTTGTGAGCTGGCGGGGCTGTGAGCCACAGATAACACAACGTGGATATGACACTCCGTGGATATTCCCTCTGCTTTCACTTAGATTTAGATTAGAAACTGTAGTAGAATCAAGGGAGCTACCTATCAAAGCCTAAAGTCAGTCCTCTCCTCTCCTACAGTTTTGCTTTGTGAAATGTTTGGCAAATTAACCAACACCTTGTGCTTTCTCCCCCCCCCCCCCCCCCCCACCCCCTTTTATTATTTTTGCCTTTTTTCCCCGACAATCATCAGAATTAGAGATGGCACTGGAACATATTTTTTTTTTCACATTAGATTTCATGCATGATTTAGCAAAGCTTTGATCTAGCAAAAATGGAAATTTGCATTCCTTAAACTTAATATTACTGTGGAGGTTTCGGTTTTACATTTTTTGCATGTTTAGCGTCACAGTGCATACTTTATGCACAGCTTTATTGGCAGCTAAATACAGCACCACAGGGCATCAGGATACAGTATGTTATCAGCACAGACTGTTTGTGGGCATGCAAAAGGAATTCATTGATCCTGCACCAGTCTTCCTCTGTCACCTAACATAAATTACAGTTTAACCTTGCACACAGTTGTGTCTCTGAACATGATGTAATAGGCCTATTTTGTATAACAAATTATCAAACGGGCCAAAGCCATTGTATGCATAAGTACCACAAGCTATTAATGTGAACCAACTCTTAAATTACTTATGGATTTCTTGATTCATTGGAACATTGTTTTTTTCTATTAAATTAAATCTAAATGAAATATCTGCACTATTTAGCTTTACTGCAATTGGAATTAAAAGACACTTTTTTTCTACCACATTAATTGTTCTGATATTGTTTTTTGCTTGATTCTCACTTTCTCTTAGTAAACAACATGTTTCAGGTGGCAGGGAGAATGTAGTCACATGTTTATTTTCTCTTAATACTCCAATTAATTTCCATCTGTTGGTATTTATCATTGATTATGACATTTGAATTGGTGGTATTTCTTAAACAGCAAAGCAGCAGGGGCTTTATATTAGGCAGAAGATTGGAATGTTATTTGTGTAGTTTGATACATAGCCAACACAAATAAAGAAAACACGTACTGGGGATTGAAAATAGCAAATTGGATACATATATTGGGCCAAAGAAAGATAAAATGCCCTGGATCCTCCACCAGCCATTACCTTGCAAGGACCCAATCACCTCCGATATGGCTGTCATAAATTAGCACCAAAACAAAAGCCAACTAATTTGCTTCTTTCAATCCCCAGCACATGCTTTCAGTCTTTTCTCTTTCCCCAGTTTCCTCAACAGCCTATCTTGGAAGAGCCATGAGCCTATCTTGGAAGATTTATGAATATGTTAGAATAGCCTGAGCCAACAGTTTTCAAAGTGGTGAAGTGAAAATAAATTAAACTGGCCCTGTAGGCAAGTCGTGCGGAGAGTGATGAATTAGATACTCATTGCTCTGTCGCTCGATGCCTGTCCCTCTTTTCAAGTAGAAACGCTGCAAACACCATGGGGAAGACAAACAAACATACAAATCAATTAAGTTGTTTTTGATGACAGACTTGTTGAAAAATTGATTTGGAGACTAAAGTATATCAGTAAACACAATGTCCTTGGTTACCAGAGAATCATTTACTGACAAAAAATCTTTGGTGCAAAACATGGAGAGCAAATGTTGGAGGAGCTCAACAATAAACAAACAGAGGCCTTTTCATCATCTTCTCTTTCGCTCAGTTGCACTCTCCCTTCCTCTGCATCTTTCTCTATACACACAGGCGAAGCGAGTGTGGTTTTTAACTATTTTTCATTTTCTTAATCTAAGTTATTTTGACTTAGAAGTCATGGGTTAACTCGTGCTTTATCTCATGTCACAGTAGTGGTCTGAGGCAGCGGTCTCCAACCTTTTTGCACCACGGACCGGTTTCATGCAAGACCGGGGGGCAGGCATAACAAAACACACAATAAATTGCAAAAAACATATAATTGAATTATTACATATATAATGTAAATGTAACTATTCCATTTTATTTTATGCAGTTTATTTATATTATCATTACATTGTAATATATATAATACAATACATATTTTTTACAATAAATATTACCAACACAAACAAAAAAACAACGTTTTATTCTTTCCGTGCGGCCCGGTACCAAATGATCCACGGCCCGGTACTGGTCCGCAGCCCGGTGGTTGGGGACCCCTGGTCTGAGGTATTGACCCGCCTCTTTGACAGGCCCATGCATTGTACCAAGGTAACCGTTTTCTTTAAGAAAACATGCTCCCTTTTGCACAGAGAACTGATAACGCAGGATCATTTCCATCAAGATGGATAGCAACACACATTTTTTCACGTCTCTCTAACATTCTGGAAACCGGGTACCTGATGAAATCTCTCCATGTTGACCTGAAGGTCAGCTTTCAATTGGTAGTGGTCAATCAAGAGTGAGTTTCCATTTGGGCCAGCATGACCATAAATCTCCTTTTCCACTCACTCTTGCCAGCTCCAGGCTGCCATTTCAGCAAGTACCATGGTTTTCCACTCAGTCTTTCTTCTTTCTCTGACAGTCTGTGTTTCATCAATTGATTGGGGAGCTTCTCTACTTTATTCTTCTTTTGTATTTAGAAGGGCCCTTGCAGTATTGACCAGTTTGTAAAAAAAAAAAAAAAAAAAAAAAATACTTTCTATTTGTTGGTTCGAACGTGTGCACAAAGTTGTCACATTGTAATTATAAAGTTATTATAACTAATAATACTTTAGTGTATGACGCCACGATTACCGTTGCCAATAAAATGATCTGCGCTGTCTTATATTTAAAAAGTTGAATACTTAAATCACATAATAGGCACAAAACATCTAGCGTGTGTACTTTGGCTCTCAATTTTTAAATCAGCAGATTCTTCCTTTTTTAGCAGCGTGTACAGCGAACGTGCCTCCCAATACAAAGAGGTTAACATTATTTCTGTATTTGGACAAGTTTGATGTCATTTTCTGTGATAAATCTGGGCTTTTGATCCAAGATGTGTACACAGCACATCTTGACTTTTTGAGGGCAGTTGTATCGTTTATAGCTGAAGTGGAAATACCAGGACTTGTCATACGTCTCCTCCCACTCTCCAGGGTTCTTGTAAAACATGTGATTTCTGCAAGAGCATGCGATGTGTGTGTACGCGTGTCCATACGTGTATGTGTCTCTGTGTGCGTGCGTGCATGCACTTGAAAGTGGAACACTAGTACGATATGTCACCAGCTGAGGGCCTACTGCTGCTGCTGCGAGGGGACACGTGGCAGCACATGACGAAACAGCTCGAACTGTGCGACTGTAGAGCACAAGCAGCCAACAGTAACCACATCACATGGTTTGAGACACAATATGCAGTGTGTTTGAGAGCATATTGCTAATTCAGAACAAAATGACTGCATTCAACTAGCAACCCTTTGAGGGCATTATTGAAAAAAGAAAGAAAATACAAAATTGCATTCACAATCCTGTGAACCTGCACAAAGGAAAAGGACAAGAAAAGTCATCTCTAACTTAGCTTTTACTCCGACTCAACTTGTGTGTCTGTGTCCAGAGTGCAGCACAACTGACAATAAGTCAGCACCATGGAGAGTTCATCTACCTCTCCAGTGCCTGCCCTCCTCAATCCAGCAATTGCTTTAACCTGCAATTTCAGCAATTCCCTCTTTCAGGAGGCAGGAGTCCTGAATGCCAAGACCATTTTTATATATAATTAATGCTTTTACGGTGATTACTGCACCTGAATCCTTGCTGGCTTTTTGTGCTAACAATATGATTAAGTGAGTTTCCTCAAAGCTAACGCCAAATAGAGGTATTGTGTGAAAGACATTGTGTTCCGCAGGTCTTTCTGTCTTTCTGTTCCACGGAGATAGAGTGTATAACAAATGCATATGCAGGCTCTTGCATGTTAATATGTTCTAGAAAATGGGATTCGCCACTTCTCCGTTGTTTTTGCTGTTTCAAATATATGCATGCCTAAATATTAATGTACCATAAAAAATCCCCCAAAACCAAAACAAAGCACTCGGGGATGAAAAAAACAATTCTTTGTGCTGCACTTTGGACACATTTGAGATGGAAATATTGATTAGAATTGTCCCAAACAAATATTCCCACACACAAACACTTAAGTAAGATTGTGCAACATTTTGAGTTGACAGTCCTGTTTGTAAAAACACAGGCTGCTGCCCTCGAGCGTGCTCGGAACACTTATGATAATCTGCGATAATCTACTCAACACAGCAACACATTATCCATTTGAATGCTAAGTACACCTCATTCAGAAGTTTAAAAAATGCAAACATATTCTGGGATCTGAGAACAGCTCCAGTGGAACATGTTATCCTCTGTCAGGCCCAACACACGCGCTGTCAAAGATCGAAAGCGCTTTATGTAAAGGAATGAAAAGTGGATAAATAGCTACTTTAACTGCACCTTTACCTCATACTGTACTTGTGGAAGAGGAGCTCTCGTGTGAAATGGGCCAATGCCGCAAATCTTAAAGCTATATGCCCCTTCTGTTTTAAGTATCTAGGGATCAGCAGGGCGGCCTGGACTGAGGAGAAACCGGCAATCTTCCAGTTCAGAGGTCTTTGGTTTTGTATCATGGCTGCAACGATAACCTCCAATGGTAATTTAATGCCCCCATTCAAGTAATGCACTTTATTGCACCAGTGGATTAAGTAATGATTATTTTGCGAAATTGCGGCCACACAATGGTCAATTAATCTTTAATGAAACTGTAACTTATGAGGCGGAGCGTGGCATTGCAATAAGCAGGCAACTGCTTGCCAAGGCAGTTACAAGCCTCAGTTGTGGCCTACACTCCCTATCTATCACCATGTAAAAATAGTGCGCTCTAGAAAGAGACAGAATGCAAAGGCAAAGTCCCAGTTGCAGAGGCTCTCCGTTTTTAGAATTCATAGAATGTTTAAGGGCCTATATCCTCCAATGTACGTGAAGGAAATATATCAGCCTCTGATGTATGCAGTCAGATTAACTGCCATTTTGAGGTGCTATTTATTTAGAGCAAGCCAGGCATAGGGGTTGCAGTGAATTATGTGCACTGACAGAGCATGAAGTTGCAGGTTATCAAATGGCTACACAGGAATTCCAATATGCACCTATTTATTTAATCAGCAGCTCTTTAATGATGATAAATGTAACTCCCTGCTCCAATTTCTAGTGTTTTTCGCAACAAACACCTGCGTCAGAGTCATATAAACTGTAGCTTTATAGCCCGTCATTGTCAATGTGTTCACATGGTACTGCACTAACATAGCAAAGCCAGGATAGTCACAAAGATAAATGTTTTTTTTACTCTGATTAGTTTCTCATTTCATTCTTGGCCTGAGGGCTCCAATTCTCTTACTCATTCCCTCATTCCCCCATTGCACTAACAAATGTTGATGGATTTACTTTTATTGCATGACATCATTTTCTACACCGGAGTGGGAGGACAAGACATCAAATTTCCAATACTTGAGTGCGCGCTCGGTGGGAGAACGTAGATGAGAGAAGAAGAGTTGAAGAAACAGGAATGAGGAGGGTGATTGATGGAGGGAATGAGAGCCAAAGGATGAAGAGGGACGAGTCAAGGGGCATGCGCGCAAGCGTGGTGGGAGTAGGAGTGAGTGTAATGAAGTAAGACGGAGGAGATGTGTACAGAGACGGAGTACGGGGTAAAGAGATGGAGGCTCGGGAAGAGAAGGGACTGAAACATAGAGAGGAAGAGAGAGTGGAAAACAATAGATTGCCAGGCTGATAGTGCTGAGCCGAATGTCAGCATCCCCAACGAATCCCCCTGCAATCTCCTGGTACCAACGCAATGATGTCAGAGGAAGAAAACCTGTGTGTGTGTGTGTGTGTGTGTGTGTGAGTGTTGATGGTAGGGTTGGGGGTATGAGGTATGGTTAGACAGCAGAGGGAAAGAGGGAGGGCTGAGGCACTCGGTGTTATTGTGCACCCGGCCGCTGGCACCAGCACTGTCAGTAAGCAGCGTTGATCCGTGAACTTGCCATCTGGATTCTCCCACAAATCACATTAAAGTTTCAAGCCCAGGAATACATCAAGCTAAATGAATATTGGATCCAGGGGCCGTAGACAGGCCTGATGGAGAAAAAGCTCTGTGCAACCCAACTCTTTTGTGGTCAGACATGATCCATCCATCCCTTTTACTCCCTCCCTCCTTCTGTTCCCGTCATCACTGATGGGCAATGGTTCTAAATAGGGGTAGAGGAGCAGGGAGCCTCCTGATATCCAAAACGAGGTACACACGAACATGTTGTTTAGTATAGAGAGGAGTTGAAAGTGTTATCGTGCTGAATGAATGCAAAAGGTGAAAGGTTTGTTTGGTGGTAGCCTCCTATTTGAACTGAATTCATTCTTATGTACAAATATATCTGGACTATTCGCATGAATAACTGATATAGAATTGACAAACATCGCCGCATGAATCACCCAAACGCAGAACGCGTTACCTTTTCCTTCAAAGGCTATCACCATGACGATGCATGTTGAAGTCGTCCTATGTTTCACAGCCAAAGTCTTGGCACATATTAAGACGTTCATTTGCTTCTAAATTTCCCACAGTATTCAGTTTAGTGTTTGTTGTAGGTGAAAATAAGGAGCATTTATTGGCAAGTGCATATGCATAATACGAGATACCATTCAACTCTGACAATGCCATGAAAAGGATTCTTGTGTACAGTATTAAATTATAGGCTCTCCCTTTTATTTCGGCCACATTATGTTGATTTTGCATAAATGGATTCCCATTTTCACCCGAAATGAAAATAATACGTGAGCAGAAAAAATAATGCAATCATTCATCATTCAATAACATGTTATGTTCTGGTTCCTGGCTGCATATTTTCTGCTGAAACACTGTTTGTGCTCAAGTAAAACCTATTAAGAAAATATTGCCTCACCAAGATGCTGTTTCATACAAGAAGGGAAAAATCTATTTAGTTCTTTTCCAATCCAGTGGCTTGTAGAGCTAGGGATTTATTTTCCCCGGGCCTGGACTGAAGAGAAAGGGCTTTACTGTTAGCTGTTCAAGCTTCAATTCTATGAGATCCCCAGGGTGAGATATGGATTGGTTCGGAGTCTAAAAATTATAAATACCTTGTCAGTGGTGAGAGTGAACAGGTATTTTCTGCTTCAGCCCTTAATTGTCCTCTACACCACGAATTCAGCTATTGTCATTAGCGGATAATTAGCAGAATGCTGCTAAAGTTGGTTCTGTAAACCAAAGGCGAAATACAAATGGATACACTTATTGTACGCAATAAGAATAACAAATTCCCTGCTAAATAAATCAACACGGCACAAGCGAGCAGGCATCAATCACTGTTATACGTTGGCACATCATGAGTGACCCGCCACAAAACAGGCAACTCAAATTGAACATAGTCGAGCTTTGAAGCACATCCTTCAGAAAAATAAATGAGTGCTTCTAACACAAAGCAATGCTGGACAGGCAGTCTACCATTCCACTGCCGCTTTTCTCTATCCTGGTAACCTTTTTCTCACATGTGTGTTGACTATATACTGTATATAGAAAGATCCCATACCTCATGGGATCTTTTTACACTATGGGTATCATGTGTTGACAGTAATACTGACTCTCATTTTTTCCATTTCACTTTTTACTCTGAGGACATATATATATATTAAAAAAAGGTCCTGATATAAAAAGCATAAAGGCTGCACATTTTACATTTCTTTTTTTTATCCAATTGTTTCACCAATTTCCAACATGAAGGAATAAAAAATACAAAGAAAAAATAAGTGGAACGTATTTTTCTTGAATTGGACTTTATGTCATGTTTGACAGTAGAGAATTATAAAACTACATTTTGTTTCACTAATACCTGCCATTTTTTTCTCTGTTTCTCTGTCAGGTCTTCAGGTGATTTTCCCAGAATATCTGCAGGAGAAATTTGTCCAGTCAGCCCTGAGCTACATCATGTGCAATGGAGAGGGAGAGTACGTGTGCAGTAACAACCAGTGCATCTGTCAGTGCGCCGAGGACTATCCCCAATGCAACTGTCCCATCACCGACATCCAGATCATGGAGAACACTCTGTTGGGGATGTCTGAGTCCTGGGCCTCCTCTTATAAAGACTTTGAGAACTCTGGTAAGCTGGAAATTCATCCAACTTTTATTTACCATGACAGTTTATGATGCAATATTGCATTTATGATTGAGCTGTATAGGTTTTTCTTCTTTTTCCGATTTTGCAAGGGAATAATACCTGACATATTCAGCTATCCTAATTCTGAAGTGCATATTATTATTGGGCACACATGCAGAGTCAATTAAGGTAATATCATAATCTCCCAATTTCCTTTTTGCTCGAAGATCATTTAAAAACACATTTCATAATTCTGCGGCTTAGTCCTTCCTTGCTCACTGCCAAATCTACATAATTAATAGAAAATGTAATTTCCTACGTTCACTGCAGAAAGTAGTGTGAAAATGTCATAGTGCTACAACAGGTCAAGGTTCATTAATGGGCAGACAATGCAACTTTTTTATTCCAACAAAGCGGCAACCTCCGATTCTGAAAAGTGAAGCCAAAGCAGCAGTGCGTTAAACTTGCATTCTTTGAAATGTCCAGCAGGGGGCGACTCCACAGGTTGAAAAAAGAAGTCCAATTTGTATAGAAGTCTATAAGAAAATTATCCTATTTCTCACTTGATTTATTACCTCAGTAAACATTTTCCTGTAATGTTTATGCTCTCAATTGCTAGTTTCAACTCTTCTTTAAAACAGCCTGATGTTGATTTCGTAAAAATTATGGTCCCATTTAATGTAAAATTGAACATAGAATATGAGGCTTTGAAACTGTAGTCCACAAAACAATGGGTGATGTCACGGTGACTCCGTCCACTAATTCTATGTAGTCTGTAATTCTGACACAAAAAACTAGAGTTTGCTTCCTGTCTCCAACCGATGCTAAACATTTTCTTTAACGACAGCCTTTCCTTAACTGCAGTGTGGTTTACATACTGGCAATAGATACATATGGGCCCTCTTTGCAATACACTTACAAATAACCTATTTTGTTACTTTGTTGTTTGTTGTTTATAAGGAATAATTGACAGCAAAAAAAGGCAACTTTCAAATGTCAAATGCTTGAATGTCATCGCAAGTAATATTCTCAACCATACAAATGAATCCGTTTTCATTGAATGCGAATGCAGACTCAAAGGGGGGCGGTGAAATATTGGACACAGTGGGGGAAAAAAAGCACAGCAAGTGCCCAGCTGTTACATGGCAAGTCACCTTGTTTATCTATTATTGATATGATATAAAAGTGTCCCAATAAAACCTGCCAGCAACAGATAAATATATTTATGTACCATAGAAAGTTAATGTGATTCATGGAGGTCACTGAGTGCAGTAAGTCTGGAAAAAGGTGCAAGACGAAGAGGCCGAAAAAACAAGATTTATATAAACGTATTACTGGCCGTGATGGCAAAATGCAATTCACAGACTCACCAAAAGAAGAAAAAAAAGGAATCAATAACTTTCTCAGGGTCTGTTTGGAACATTTGTCCAAACGTTATCACGTTGTCTTTGGTTTAAAAATAATAATAATAAGGGATTATACAGACAGATTGTATAATTTACTGTATGTAGCCACAACAATGGGAAACAATTCATGTCCAATAATAATAAACTTAACATTCCTTAATATGAAAGATTGGATGATACACAAGTGATTTCTTGAACTGAATGGCAGCCATGCTTTTCATCATCCAGTGACATAGTCTGATTACATTTTGATAGTCAAGCTAGTTAATTTATTTTATTATTATAATTTTTAAAAATCACCAAAGTAATGCAGCCAAAATTACCAACCCTATCCACTATTAACAAAGTGAAATGGTAAACAAATGAGATACATCCTGTCAAGACACTTTTCATCTTCATAGCAATGTGAAGTCCCTCCTCCTCAAATAAAAATAAAAATACAAATACTTCTGTTTCCTTTTGGGAGAAATGTCTTTGGCCTAGTCAGTTGCCGTTTTAAAAGGAAGATGACGAATGGTGTATCCATCTACCGCTCGTACAGATAATGTATTTTCCACTACCAACATTGCTCCACCTGTGTCTGTCCAAAGAAATTATCATGTTCTACACCTACACATTGACTTAATAAAAGCTTCAACTAGCTAAGACAAGAATACGAGCTAGTTGGATTTGGTCGCACACCCTTTTCTCAGCTTCTGCAGATGTTGCACGCAT
The DNA here is from genome assembly GCA_943590825.1 of Bovichtus diacanthus. NCBI lineage: Eukaryota > Metazoa > Chordata > Actinopteri > Perciformes > Bovichtidae > Bovichtus > Bovichtus diacanthus. Next base: position 9,001,263 of record CALSBV010010773.1, read on the forward strand.
TTTTTAAACGCAGCATTTTTCTTGGTACAACTGCATCAATCTCAATGGCGAATAAAGTTTTGGAACCGTTACACAAATATGGTAATATTAGATTGATAAAATGAAATATGTATCTCGGACCCTACACATTGAGATGTAATGGCACAAGAGGTAAAGTGGGGTTGCATTCTGGGAGCTGTAATCTCTAGATTAGGTGCTGGGTGACTTGAGATAAGAGTCATTCGAGGAACTGTGTGGACTCTTTGGAAGCTGTATCAAGGAAGAGATCCTTGATGGCTTTGAAGCCTGTATGAAAGCACTTGGCAACTGTTGAACTGGCATGATGTGATAATGGATTCTTTTGGTAAGGGAATCAAACATTTTTGAATACTGGATGCTGGGTACACCCATCTTTTCTTGGAAAAGGGCGAGGGAGGTGACCTGACATCTCTGAAAACTGGGTGGAGGAATATGGCAATTTTGAAACAGGGGAGGGGAAGGAATCTGGCTTCTTTGAAGAAAAGGAGCACTGACATGCCTGGGAGGAGAGAGGAGGAAGTTCTGACATTTCTCAGCTGCGTCTGAAAAAGAGTTCTCAATTCTGTGGTTAATGCTGTTAGACTGTCTTAGAGAGGTTTGTAGGAGAACACTGGCGTACTGCACTGGTATAGTTTGCAGGTCTTCAATATGGGGATCTTTTCTTTTAGGAGTTGCGTCCGTTCTGTGTGTTGCCTTTTTCTCCACGACAAATATGTACATGGAAGTGCATTAGAGTGTGAGTACCCTGAGTCGAGGCAGCTTTGTGTCGGATTTCTTTTGCACTGTCTTCAACCTGCTGACATTGCTGAATTATTATATATAATGATGTGTTTAAATTCTTCTTCTGGGATAATAATGAGCTACTAGTCATTTGACTGGATGTTTTCTTAATTAGCACACCAAATAAAATATTCCCTGTACTTGTGTATTTGCTGTTGGAGTCTTAGTAGCATTCTCATGCCCATTGTTGCTGAAAAAATAAATAAAAAATTGGAGTTAGTGTTGAAAATGAGGGTCAGAGAGCTGGGCTCACGGGTTGTCTGTGGAGGAGACAAACAAGAAATATCAAAAGCAGCAGGAGGAACATGAGGGCAATAAACGACACTGGTGGGAACAAATGTGTTGAGGCAGTGCTCACAGACTCAGAGGATGTTTACTGCACCGAGGGGTTTCAATTCACTGCAAATACTAACGGAAGCAATCCGAAAAAGTAAACCGAAGACATCCAACCATATATTCTGAAGATTTGTCAGAATCCCGGGTGCTCACTGACCATTGGCACGTTAGAAAACTGGGACTGACATCCTCATCTACGTTTCTTTAAAAACCTTAGAAGTGCCTTCTACAGTAAAAAAAAAAAATCAAATGTGGACGGTCAATAAAAAAATTATGCTCAGTTTTATATCCTAACCTTAGAAAAATTTGAACATTTAACACACACAACTGTATGCAAAACAAATTTGGAAACTTCTGACAACTAACTTTAATTTAACACTCCAGTGTGTAGGGTTGAGGGGGCTCTAATGGCATACATGGAATATAATATTCATAACTATGTTTTCAACAGCGTATAATAGCCTGAAACTAAGAATTGTTGCATATGTGTTAGCTCAGCACGAGCCCTTCATATCTACATAGGGAGTTACTATTTACAAAAGCACCCAGTAACACAAACGCAGTGCTTCAGCTGGCATTAACTGCGTCCAGCTCAGGTTAGCCCGAGTCACACTCTATTTTAGTTTGACAACACACAGATAAAGTGTATATTAATAAAGAAATCCAACAGATTTAATTGTTTTGTCCTGCAAACAGTTTTGCGGCTTACAGTTGCTTCGTTTGTAATTCTACCCAGTATGCTTAGCTGGATTAGGGTTGAACAAATAAGTGCTTTGTAAAGCAAACCCACTCACCAATGTTGTTTACACTCTTATCATGTGTATGAAAGCACACCGGTTTGTTCACAGATAAGATTGTCTATTTCAACAAAGTTAAACAAATGCGAGAAAACGTTTTAGCCTTTCTATGGAAATGTCAGCGTACTTAGCTGCTGCTCACCTGAGTAACTTACTTTCTTAAAAATGTAAGGATGAATATAAACTGCTCTCCTTTACTTCAGACAATTGACTAAGAACTACAATACAAGAAGATCCATATTAAGTGAAATGAATTGATGACATTTTAAACGGCAACTATTTTATTTAATCACCCTTTTTTCCTAACTCAGCACCTTCCAAGCATTCAATTCAGAAAACTAATTTCACACTTGTATTCCTCTTCTTTTTTTTTCTTCACTTTTCTGTCACACCACTACTTTCTCACCCCTCCCCCTTATCGCTCTGTTTTGCAATCTGCTCTCTGACTCCATCCCTCACTGTCATCCAGATGAGTTCAAGTCCTTCCTGAAGAGGCTGCCCTCCACTCACTTCCTCCCCATCAGCAGTGTGCATCTCCTGTGGGGCAGCGACTGGGACCTTCAGGCTCGCTACAGGCTCCTTCAGAGTTCCCTGGAGATTCAGCGGCTCAAGATCCAGCGCACTGCCCGCAAGCTCTTTGGCCTCAGCATCCGTTGTCACCACAACCCCAACCACCAGATGCCTAGAGAGAGGTGGGTAGAGATATGACCTCCAGATCGTGACGGGAATTAGATATGGATTTAGTCTGCAACATAAAGCAAAAGTGTTGTTTTGGGCGTTGATATGTTTGGATTTTTTTTTCCTTTTCCAAGTGTGAGAATAGCAGATGTGAAAATGCATCCCACCAAGGATTTATGAGGGAAATATCTCCTCTGAAATGACGTAGAGGTTTTATTTAGATTGTTCCTTGTTGAAACATGCACAGTAAGGACGCCAGCTGTTATACATTTCAACTTATGGCTCTGTTGTTTCTGTCCATCCAGCCAACTTAGTGCTGAGGCCCGCACATGCCAAAAAGCACTCTTGCTCACTCTTGTATTTCACATTGCAGTCTAGAAAGAAAATGTAGCTGTGGGAGTTTTCTTGATAGGTCATTGCACACAACTGTCACCACCTATTGCAGTTGCAGCTTAAGAGCCTTGCTGCGGCTGTGCCATCGTGTCAACGCTGCCAGGAATTTCCCCATCCGCTGTAGCAAATATTAGAAAAACACTATGCGCAATATGCAAAGTTCCTGTGTGCCACATGAAGCACCCCCCTAACGGTCCTGTGTAGGGGACATCGCCATATAAATGGAAAAAGGATGCTTAAAATATTTATTTAAGTGGTCTTAAAATGAGCACTTGTCAACAGTCGCTGACAAAAAAGGAGCAAACCCACATTTGTGTGTGAGAGTTGGCAAAGGTTTGTTCTGAAGTGTTATCAAAGAGATGCGGCCCTATATGCCCTTCTTCTTCCATGGAGTGCGCATCAATGGGGCCTGATGGCACTGGAAATAAGAGCAGAGAGTTTGTTTCTTTGTTCGTGTGAGACAGCCTTGCATCAGATGGAAGACTTATTTGTTTTCATCACATCCGTGTGCGTGTGCGCTTTGCATACATGTTTGAGTGGGTCGTAGGTGGTTTATAGCTTACACAGGGGTCCTAAACTATGCTATGCTGCTATGTTTTCGTATTAGGGACTGCTTGTTATTTTTCAGGGGGGATGCAAAATGCGTGAGGCGACTCAAATAATCTTTCAAGCTCTGTTTTTTGTGTTGTGTCCAGGCTCCTATTTTTCACAGTCCCTACATACACGTCCCACTCCAAAGTCCACGTTTAGCTTTCATTGTGTTTCAGAATCTCAGCGGCTGTCATACCCAGAGTGTGCCTTGGCTGGAACATTTGTATGTTCCACGGGGTCTATATTCCCAAGGTCCTATATTCCCCAGATCTATATCGCACATAATGGGAACATGACAAAGAGTCCTTTGTTCCCCAGTTCTACATATTTGCCCCTCCAGGGTTCTATTTTCCCATGTTCCTTTGTTCCCCCAACCTGGTGGAGGCAGGCAGGGTTATGCATTTTCCCCCAGTCACTCGGAGAGGAAAGATATTTGTAGCTCCCGGGACGGTCGAGATTAAAAAATAAAAATGAGAAAAGTAAAAAAAGAAGTCACAACCCAGCCACCCTCCCCTCTGATACGTAAAGAACAGCCCTTAGTATAAACTGTTCTCCAGAATATCTTTTTTGTTTTATTTCATTCCAACTCCCTATGTTGTCTTATGTTAATGTTTAATGAAAGCTAACAATTGTTTAATAATTCTTTTATGTAACTGTATTGTGAGAAATACTACGTTAAAATGTTTTTCTCACAAATTTGTGAGTTTTCCCTGTACATGTGTATATTCAACACAGTCCCATTACGATCTCTTCCTTTTTGTCCCCGATTCGAGAAAAATGCCTCCATTAACAACAGGGACTCCAACCCCCACCTCTCCACTGTGCAGCCTATAACAGCTGATCAGTGGATGAGAGAATTGATGGAAAGCTGAAGGCCCATAAACCATCAGGCCAAGTGTTGTCAAGGTGTGTGCCAACCTCCTCAGGGAGGCCTTCCAGCACATTCTCGACCTGTCAGTGAAGCTGCAGAGGGTGCAGATGATGATGTGAAAAGCATCCTGCCCGGCCCCAGTGGCCAAGAATGGGCACACTCGGGTTCTAAATGACAGCAGGCCAGATCCCTTGTGAGGGACAGTTTAGATCCCCTCCAGTTCATACATCAGGCCCACAATGGGGAGGATGATGCTGTCAAGCACCTGCTACTCTGTGCATACTTGGACCGGCACTGAAATAATCATCTTCATTGACGTCTCCAGTGGTTTTAACACCATCCAGGGTCCTTTACTGGGAGCATTTCCCAGAGCCATGCATGTGGAAGCCCCAGTGATCACTTAGCTCAAATATGGCCCCACCAAGACCACACTTTTGGATTACGCAACTGTGTGTCAGATCAACAAGTCGGGAACACAGTGGATCCTCAGGGGACTGTTGATGCTATCTCCGTAGCTTATTAACCTTCACATCTTAGACTTATTCAGAGTCATGCCATCTTCAGAGGGTCCCTGAAAGCTAGCGATGGAGCAGTGCATCTGTTAGGGGAGGAAGGGTAAACACATGGTTCTGACTGGTTAGTCACACTTATCATTACCAGTGAGACTACAACACAGAAGAGTGATGTAATCTTAATGAATCAGCTCCTCTTATGTTTTATTTCCTAATTCTTACATGGAGCCTTAAAGCATTCATGGTATGCCTATTATTATTATTATTATGTCCTCGTATGCTTTTAGTTGAATTAAATTATGGAGGCAAAGTAGGGGGAGAGAGTTACTTTTACTAATTGCAATTATTATGACGTAAACTTATGTTCAAGTTTAACTTCTCCAAAAAAGATTTTAAGTTTTAAATCATGTTGCCCCTTCAACATTGCATTTTGCAATAGGTCAATCAATAAACATATTTACATCAGCTAATGGAAGTCGGGCGTCAGATGCATTGTTGCCTGGCCATAATTACAATTTCATATCACCACCTTATAATTTTTCTAGGTTTACCTCACCGCAAGGCATCCATTCATTACAAGCATCGTAAATTCCTGTTGTGAACACTCACCGCAATAACTGAGTGGAAACTTTATAGCAGAACTATATTGGATTTCCTATTGCATTTCCTGTAATGAGTATAGCAGCTCGCTTCAAGTAAAATGAACATAGCAGTTTGTCTTTGGTATAAATGATTAATAGTGACAGATATGAAGTAGCTTTACTCCCAGCCAAATCATTTGCATCCCAGCTATGCATTTGCTTTAATTATTCATGTCAAGTCAAGCATATTTACAAATATGAATGTACCGTCCATGTGATGAATTACTTTGCCCTAATTTCTATCGATTTTGACATGACACTGCTTTTGTAATCTTGCCTAAACATATTCTAACATAGTTTTACACTACATCCTGTCTGATGGAATCATGAAGGGCATTGCTCTCTCTCGTACGGGGCTCCTGAAAGGTCATGGTGGGAATATTTTTATAAACTACTTTTGCGTTCCCTCGCAATCTTTTTTGCATGCGCCCCCCTCGGACCCATGGAAACAGTTAGTGTGTTATGATACACTGCCAGTTTAGGGAAACGCTCTGCGGATGCTACAGAAAAGGGAGATGGCGTGACATTTTTTTTATTATGTATTTATTGTTCATTATTCCTTTCCAAAGGCCGAGCTCTGACAGAATACGGACAGTTATACACCACAGGAGTTCAGGAATACAGCAGCTTCAAAGCTCAGCCACAACAACCATTTCAGTTTCAGACAAACAACTCCTGCATTAGTGTTGCACCCATTATAAACTAATGTGTCACATCATAACAACCAAAGCACAGCTATAGCGACAGCCACAATCATACTACATAATACATAATACTATACCACAATGCATCTCAGCCTTTTTCTATGGATCAGAGGGAACGCTAAACGTAGTGCTAGATAACTCAAAGAAATTTCTGTGTTAAAATTCCCTCTGCAACCTATCGGGGGCTCTCTAACACTATTGTTAATACCATTTTAAAATTGACTCCCCTCATCGGTAAGACTTTCTTTTCCTGTTTTCTTTGATCAGAAGCAGATTCCATTATCCTGCTCATGATGTTCACTTTCTCTCTGTTCTTTTCCTTGCTCCAACGTTGGAGGGAGCTGTGACGTATGTCATCTGAACACCAGCGCTGGTTTAATGCCCTATTACAAGCACAAAGTGTGCTTGAATTTAATGAAAACAAACAGCGTCCATTCCAATGTATTTTCATTTAAATTCTATGGCAAATCTAAGCTCAGCTATTGCCTTACAAACAAATGAGGAAAAAATGAGACTAGCTGCATGATGCACTCAAATAGCTTATTTAGGAGGCAGTTATATGATAGAACATATTTTAGTTCAGTATTTCAGACTGAATATTATTATTGTTATTGCAAATAAATTCAAAGGAGGGATCATTGTGACTGTGCCTGAGTCCAATGAAATAATACATAGCCAATAAAAATAATGGGAATAGTTTTTTATTTGAGGCACCGAAACCAATCTCTTTTGTATGCCAATTCCAATGAGGATTGGATTTTTAAACAAATAAAGTGTTGTGTACTCAACAATATCTGGAATTATTAGATGTCTAGTGTGTCACAGTGTGTTAACAGTTGAACAAGAAATAAGTTGTAAAATGAATGTGCAGGTTTCATCTCTTATATTAAAATCCGAATAGCTATAAAAACACATAATGCATCAAAGTTTTTCTTCACAATAAACATGTGCTTAAGTTCCCCCAAAGAGTTGTTACTCAGTAGTAGGAATGTGCTGCGATCAAATTTTCACTGAAAGGTTATTGTGGCCAAATAATCAAAAAAATTGCATTTTCTTTATATACATCAAATGTTCCTGAAATACAACTACTAGAGGTGAGATATAGAAAAATTACTTCCCAGTTTACACCATGACTTCATGATGAGTATAATGCTTTATTTTCCGTGTATAGATTTGTTGGACTCACTTAATAGAATAGAGTAAAATAGAATGGACTATAATAATTGTATTGTTTATTGCCCAGAATGAAACTAATAAGCAATCCTGACATTCACACATCAAACAATAATTAAATGTAGAAAAGAATAGAAATATATATTATTAATAATATAAATATAATGTAAATAAATACGTTCAAAGGCATATATCAAGGTGCGGTTGGAATGCAAACATCTGTGCAGTGTTGTATACATGCAAAGGTTGGAGTGTAGCTGTAACTGTAGGTATTGTAGTGTCGATAGTCAGTGTAGAAAGTAGGTGTCGCCGTGCGACCGTGTTCAGTTCTTGCATGGCTCTGTGGTAGAAACCGTTTTTGAGTCTGTTTGTCCGTGATTTGATGGACCTGAAGCAGAGAGGGCAGCAGAGTAAACAGATGGTGTCCAGGGTGGGACGGGTCTTTCAGTGTGTTGGCTGCTCTACTGAGGCACCAAAGGCTGAATAAGTCCTCCAAAGAGGTCAGTGATACAGTACGCCAGCACACTCTTGATGGAGCAGCAGTAGAAGGTCACTAGCAGCTTCAGCTGAAGGTTGGTTTTTCTGAGAATCGTCAGGAAGTGGAGCTGCTGTTGTGCCTTCCTAACTACTGCAGTGGTGTTGGTAGGCCAGAAGAGATCTTTAGCGATGTGCCCTTTCCACACAGCCCTTGTTTGTGTATAGGGGATTGGGGTCTGCACTGCTCCTCCGGAAATCTATTTTGAGTTCTTTTGTGTTTGAGGAGTTCAGGACGAGATTGTTCTCTCAACACAAGGCTGTCAGTTTTTGGACTTCATCCCTGTATGCTGTCTCGTCTATTCCTGAGATGAGTCCCACCACAGTAGTGTTGTCGGAGAAATGTGTTAACTCAGGAGGAGACGAGACAGCCTAAAGGGATGTAGTCCAAAAAAGCACTTAAAACGTTATAAAAAAACAACTATTTTTTGTTAGAAGTTTAAGGCAATTGATTAGAAATTACTTTAAAGGCAGAATATTGTATCTATAGATGTTATGCACAGTACCCCCATTCATGTTTTCACCTGAAGAATGGAATATGCAAGTTTTCTTCCCTTTGTGTCAGTCATGTAAAATGCATGCACCCATACACTTGCTGTGCTTCAGTAGGTTGACTAGCTAATGTAAACATGGCAAGTAATGGCCCAAGGAGCTAGAGCTCAGAGACAGACAGATGTGGAGCCGAGTTAGCTGATCCTGCTGTGACTGCTCTGCCTCCATTAGAGCTCATCAAAATACAACTGTGAAAGAAGACAGGTTTCGTGGTACCCCATGAAAATAGCGATAGTCGCAGTATTGACGGTAATACAAATTGCTGGCGTGTTACCATCAGAATGTTTCACTACAATATACTAGTAAAACCAGTATATTGGCACATCTCTGCTCGGTAGCTCCTTTTGAATTCATAGTGGAATGGACAGCAAACACATGCTGGAGGGAACTAACAGGATACACTCATCTCTCAAAAGACACTCCAGGCCAAACTGCAATACGACAGAGAGGCAATGGAAAGTGATATGAAAATCACAAATACAGTGCCTGCGTCAGGGGATTAAGACATCTCATCTCTAGGGGCAGAGGCAAAAGCAGACATGAGTACACTAGTGCACATAAGCAAACAAGCTCAAGAAATAGCTGCCATTGCACAAGGCACATTTCACTGCACATTTCACGTCTGCAACGAAACAAACACATTTTTCCACAGGGAGTGACATGTTCAGATGGGTTTTAGTGTTGAAAAGACCACATGGATTTAGGGCAAGAATACAAGGAAATACATGAAAAATGCACAGGTCAAGAAAATTGAAGCCAAAGAATAAAAGAAAAACGAGGATAGCTCATATTAAAGGGTTGCCAACTGTCACACATTTGGCGTGACACAGAAGCTTTCAGATTCCGTGTCATGCTGTCATGTCATGCAAACAAATAACATGCCAAACAAAAAACAAAATATACAACAAAGGCGTGGCACTCTCTATAAAATAAAACACTTGCTGAGCAGATTAAAAGCCACACAGACCATAAATGACATTCAAAGCACATATTCAGAGACGTGTTATCATACGCATCACTTGCACAAACTGCACAGGGGAAAAGAAACCAAAGACATGAAGAACATATTAAAATAAGGTCAGTGCTATTCAGTTTCTTCTTTGCTGGTTTTAATACAAAGAGAATACATCCTCTCCAGACTAAAGGCAATCTGCTTTTGTCCACAGAGACAACTAACTTTGTGACTCATGCAAAAAATACACTTTGCTAGGGAGAAGGTCGGCAAGATTCCACCACACTAAATTAGGAGAATGACTGCATCCAGTTTACAATTAATCTTGAGGAGGAAAATAACACCTTTAAACATCATTTTATATAAAGCTGTATTTTTCAGAACCCGTCGAGGATTCAGAAACACAAAGTCCAATTGTATGCTGACAATGCATTGTTATACATTTCAAACTCCTATTTAGTGTTGTCGATATTTATTAGCTTAACCTGTCATCATTAAATGATCTACATCATTTAAAATATGTTGCCTCACAGCATACATCCCCCTACCTTCATTGAACAATTACAAACCATTTCGAGTATCTGGGTGTTACATGTGGACTATAGAGGGACATTTTTTTAAATGAGGTTTTTGAGTAGTATATGAATAGCTGGAAGACTATGTGCTTTACATAACAAGCAATTACGTGAATAAAATCAACAGCACAACAATTTACGGATTTCAATTATTGAATTCCAGTCATTGACTAGACATTATATTTTGTGTGAGGGGAATAAAGGACACGTTAATGATTTTGAGTATGCTTTAGGTTGATGTTACATTTCTTAAAGTGCATCGAGGATTTATGGGATTATGGTAATTATAGCACAGCTTCACGTGATGCCATCCTCAATTTGAAGCCAAAGTTAGTGGATTTGAACAATGTGATCTGTTGTCCTCTATCGGTGATTTGTTCCGGGCTAATTTTGGGTAAAGCTTGGGGGGTTTCCGGCCTGCTGAGAATGCAATGCCATCCATCATAGTTAAGCCTTAGCTTTATTAACATGTCAAGTTAACCTTGACCAGCCCTCCTCTCTGAAAAATCAGGATTCAGAATTCACCTCCTACAGTCTAAAAAGAAGTTCTAGTGCTGTCAAGATGACAGGGAAAGATGCCTGAGGGGAAAAGAAGAGACAAGATAAGAATAGCAAGTAATGCCTTCCACCTGAGGGAAATAACGCATCTCCTCCCCCTTGAAGGGAAGAAATTATCCTATTCCCTGATTATCCTGAATACATGATTTTCATGTATACATTGCTGCCAAGCATTTCACAAAGAATTTCATTGAGTTTTGGATTATTCACTGTGTTTTTATACTTTCCAGCCAATGGTGTCCATTAATTTATATAGTAGTAGTTATAATACTATAATAGTTATAATAGTTAAGTCAACTGGTTAGGAGGTACAAGCTTACTCGAGATACAGTAAAGCGTCCCAGTTAACTTAATGACGGGTTTTATTTATAAAGCTTTCAAGTGCATTTCCTTACACAATTTATGGCAAATGAGTTTACCAAATAGTGCTGATATGATACGACTTTGAACTTTCCGTCTGACCGCTGTTAATGCTTCTTTCCTGGTTTTCCTTCTCCTCTTTCTCTAGATCTGTGATGCAGTGGCTCAACAGGGTTCAGTCTTTCCTCTACTGTAATGAGAACGGGTTCTGGGGGACCTTCCTGGAGAGCCAAAGGACATGCGTGTGCCACACAGGTGTTACCCTATGCCAGCGACCCATCCCATGTGTCATAGGTGGCAACAACAGCTGTGCCATGTGCAGCCTGGCCAACATCTCACAATGTGGCTCCTGCAACAAGGGCTACAAGTTGTATCGTGGTCGCTGTGAGCCCCAGAATGTGGACTCAGAACGTAGCGAGCAGTTCATCAGCTTTGAAACTGATCTGGACTTTCAGGACCTCGAACTCAAATACCTGTTGCAGAAAATGGATTCCCGACTCTACATTCACACTACTTTCATCAGTAATGAGATCCGACTAGAGACCTTCTTTGACCCTCGATGGCGTAAGCGCATGTCCCTGACTCTCAAGAGTAACAAAAACCGGATGGACTACCTCCACATGATAATCGGTCTATCGATGAAAATCTGCCAGATGCGAAATAGCAGCATTGACCCCATGTTCTTTGTTTATGTCAACCCGTTCAGTGGGAGCCACTCCGAAGGCTGGAGCATGCCCTTTGGGGAACATGGTTACCCACGCTGGGAAAAAGTACGACTGCAGAACTCTCAGTGCTTCAACTGGACTCTCCTGCTGGGCAACCGCTGGAAGACCTTCTTTGAGACGGTGCACATCTACCTGCGTAGCCGCGCTAAGATCCCAACTGGCTTACGCAATGACACGGGACAGGGTCCAGTTGATCTTGGAGACCCTAACAAGCGGCAGATCTACATTAAAATATCTGATATCCAAGTGTTCGGCTACAGCCTGCGCTTTAATGCCGACCTGCTCCGTAGTGCTGTGCAGCAGGTTAACCAGTCGTACACACAGGGAACTCAGTTCTACTCATCCTCATCTGTCATGCTCCTACTACTGGACATTAGGGATCGGATTAACCGCCTTGCCCCTCCATCTGCACCTGGTAAACCCCAGCTGGACCTCTTCTCCTGTATGCTGAAGCATAGGCTCAAGCTCAACAACAGCGAGATGATTCGAGTAAATCATGCCTTGGACATGTACAGCACAGAGATACTAAAACAATCAGATCACCTGACTGCTAAACTCTGCTGAATATAGTAACATTAAGGACAACAACCAGAAACACCCAACAAATGAACTACGCGGGGATATTAATCTTAATTTTCTTTTCTCTTTTTGGACCTTTTCTGCCTTTTGATGTAATATTAACTTTGTAAGCATAATTCTTAAAGAGATAAAGGAAAAAGGCAGTGATGAAAAGCATTTCAGATTAAGATAAAGAAGATTAATGGAACCACTATAAAGACTGTATCATATTTGTCCCAGCATGTCTGTCATTCCCTAAAAGAACTTAAAAGATAAAAAAGAAAAAAAAAAAAAGAAATATTAAATCTATGTACTGGTGAAAAAGAGGCCTTGATTTTACTCTGAGGGATCAAAGGTTATATCTGAAACTGCCATTCTTTACTGAGAAAAACATTTTTAAAGGAATAACGATATAACACAAGGGCAGACCAGATATCCTTTTATTAAAGCTAATGTGCAAAGTATTTCAGACATAACGGACAGTTTAATATTAAAAAAAAATGTTTATACATTGTAAGGATTAAATAGCCCTAGTGAATAAGTAGTCAACACATTACTTATAGAGTCTTTATTACATTTCAAACCCACAGCGAATCTGCATTGTGAGTTATGCGGCACTCTGTCATTGTTCTGACACATAAGGCACACAGCAGGGCAGTAATGGATAGTCATGTCAAATAACAAAAGCCAGCTGTTTATATATACATATATATGTGGATGAATGTATGTGTGCGTGCGCGTGTGCAAATGTGCGTAAACCTTTTTTTGGCTTGATGCTTATTGCTGTTCGTTAATTGAATGTGTCATTTGAGATTGACTCCAGTCTAAGCAAAATCTTGCATTTGGAGCGCTTCTTCCCGTGTTTGAAATTCAAGCTGTGTTTTTCACAAGGCAGTACCTCCTGGTGCGTGAGTGCAATATTGTGGTCTGAAGATTTAACAATCAATGCTATTTTGTACAGCTTTGCAAAATGTACATGTTGTGACTGCTGATTTGTGGAGCTTTTCCGCACCAAGAGCAAAATGTAAACATTCATCATTCAGGCACATTTGCAAGACAACCTAAAGCCATACACTTCCCTGAGGTAGACATACAGTAAGACATAAAGTCCATCTCCGTTTCACGAAAGTACGTACATTAAAAAAAAGTGTTCCATTTGTATGTTTTTATTTTATTCTCTCGGTTTTTAGATAAGAGCACAGCAAAAGGGAGATGAGAGGAAAAGGCATATTATGTTGAATAAGAATCGTGTTGTAAAGCCATTGAATTTCTCTGTTGTGCCACAGGAAAAGAAAAAGAAAAAAAGAAATGGTTATATTAAAGCTTAAAATACCTTTTTGGCAGTGTTTAATCTGTAAGCTTTTAATGACCAGATGTACAAATTTTAGTTTGTCTCTCCAGATATGAAATTTAACTTTGTTTCGCATGTTGCTGGAAACATCAACAGAGCTGCAACTGTGTTGAACACTCAATCATCCTATGTATTGTTGGTCACACTTTATTTGGGTAATCCGATGCCGAAACATTGCTATTGCTGATGACTTTTTGTAGGTCCAGTCCATTACCTGCATGCTTGTTAACAACAAGAAAGGCAAGGTCAGTCGTGTCATACAACCTAGCTGTTGTAGCCATTGATGGGACTGAATTTAAAAAAGAGGAGACTTTATATTTGCTGCCACGGCTCCCAAACTCTGGGGAAAACTTCCTCCCAGTGTAAAAGCTGCCAACCCAGTTGCAAGCTTTTAGACTAACATCTAAAATCATATACTTTTATAGTTTTCAAATGATTTTATTGTTTATTTTGTATGTCTGTTAGTCTCTGGATATAGCTATACCTTGGTCTTTTTTTTTTTTTTTTTTTGTGTTTTCTTTTAAATAATATTTGTTCTTTTACAATGTGATGAGACTAGTCTTGTGGGGTCAGCTGTAAGCAGAGTAATGTATCTGGGAACAACCATGGTGGGTTGTGACTTACAACGTAAACCAATGCAACTCCTCTTAAAAACAGTCAAAAGTCGGGGCAATGATTTAAGCAAGCAAGAAATGTCAGCAGCCCTGGAACAAAACCTATTTCTGATTCCTATGGATGTAGCTTTGTCAGCTGCAGATTTGACTGCGTCCACAATAGTTGTCTCTAGTTGTGCATTCTTGTCATTATGTAACTAACGGAACTATGTTTTGCTTTGTGTGCCGATGATTATCCTTGTGTTTTATTTTACTGTTTGTCAGCCTTTTTGTGTAACATTTTTAACTCTTGAGAGGCGCTTTATAAATAACAGCTTAGTCACTTACTTAAGTAACTATAATGCATCACTACAAATCTAACCAATTTTAGGTGATTCAGTAGTCTGCAAAATAATATACCGATTTTCAACGTATGGGTTAGCGCATATGTGGTGGCTGGTTCGGGACGACTGAGGCTCTAGGTGTCAGGCTCAGCTCTGTGTTGTCAAATGAATCTCACGGTATGATACTTTCATCAGTCGGGTGAAACAGCAGCAAGGGAAGAGAGGGCATCTGGCCCCGTGGATACCAGTTCAATAAACTGTATCGTGACCAGTGTGTCCGCTTGGGTGTCGATGGTAACTGCAAGTCTCAAAGCTGTAAATTGTAGTTTATCAGGCCCAGTTTCTTTTTTTCATTTAAGCATGCTAACGTTAACATGATAGACTTTACACTTTCTCGAATATTTTCGCATCCATAGCATTGCCACTGTAACGTTTGCATGCTGACAGCACCTCCTCATGGGTTTGTTTAAGCGGACGTACTGTAGAGCTGATTCTGACATACTGAAGCGAAGCATAACAAGCCTGAGATGGCCACAGGCCTGCAGTCAATAGGGATGCAGTAAATAAGGGACTTGATTGTTCAGCATTAACATTGGACTATCCAAATGAATTGTTACGTCGTTATTATTATTATTATTATTATCATTATTATTATTATTATTATTATTAAGTGCCTGTTATCTATCCCTTTAACACATTTAGAGCTGGAGGAAACTTTTAGATGTTACACAGACGAGTGACACTGAATTAGCTTCAGAATTTGAGACCATAGATGTTGATCAAATATACACTTTTCATATCCTCCTGAGAACTTCGCCTTCACGGAGGTTTGTGCATGTGGGGAAATCAACCACCAGACAGAGGGTCAAAGGATGACTTGAAGCTATGGTTGATTTTTATTTTTGTCCCCTGTTGTACAATATTTCTGTAAATATGATCTCTGTTACAGTAACAACCCTCTGCTACAGTAACAATATTATAAAATATAACAGTATTGAAAGGGAATACAAAGACTACTTCAAAAAAAAAAACAAAAAAAAAAACAAGCCCTCCATTTGAGTACATCAGCACAAAGTACAGGGCACCCATGTCTTGTGTATCTAATTAGATTCATGACAATGTATGACTGTTTTTATATTGTCAAAACATACTGTTCATTACTATTTAGTTTTGTGCCACTGCAAGGTCCATGAAACAAGCACATTTACTCGTATGGCGTTATGCTACCACAGTGTTGCTTACATGTGTCCATGGAAATGTCTGAAGATTTTTACACCTAATACCTTGCCTATGTACTTTTTTGCTGTTCTGTTGAGATCATTATATCAGCTTATTTCAAATGAATGTTTCATATAATAATCTATTTCTCATTAAAAGGCTATATTTAATAAGAAGAGCAAGGCTTGTTTGTACCATTTCATATTCTAGAAACTAGTATTAGTATTTCGCACACAACGATGCAGCACAGTATACCAACGTACTATCCTACTATCCTACAAGCCAGCTCATTTTTGTGTACTGGCATGGTAAAAGTATTACCTGTAAATACTTTTCCTAACTACAGCTTTTGGTTCTATAGTACATACACACCAAGACCGTTATCCTCTGTCTCTGATGTTTGCTGATGACAAAGATTTATTTCCTTGGCCCGGCCGTTCTTTGTGTGGCTTCACATTTTTTTGTTTGCTGAATGCAGTGAAAGAAATAATGCTTGTGCTCAAGGATTCGCATCCAGCAAGGCGGCGGCATTCATCACCACCAGATCCGGCATTTATTTCGCAATCATGCAGACCCAACAGTTCTGCCCATCTACCCATCCACTTAATCATGCCCTGCTTTTGTCTTTGCAGCACTTCTATGGCTAAAAGCGGTGCTGGTACAAGCATCAGAGCAGAACTGCTCTCAGTCCTTGACGTGTACACAATAAAACATGCAGCCATGATGACCTGAGGGATATGTAAGCCGCTACGTGGCAGCTGGAGCAACAACATGAAGGGGTTGCAAAAGATTTCCTGGTCAGGGGGAATTCAGAGTACTCAGCGGATGTTACAATATTATTTTGGAGGCCATTTTATGAAAAATCAACTTGACATAAAAATAACAAATGCTTGCAAGTGTTTTATGTATCGTTAAACACATCTTGGTTCTTTTAATGATGCTCAGAGGAGCAAAGAGACCAGAGGCTTTAGTGAGGAGACGCTATTGATTGTAAATCTGTTAAGAGAGTGTTACTGTCGAAACTGCATCAGTACAACACTGAAGTTTTAATACAGGGTGGGTCAGGTGACAGCACAGGCTTTCTGTATCTACGGGTTTGGTAAAAGCATCAGCGCCCCCTACTGCACACGTTCACGATGATTAGTACGATTAGACCAATAATTATTATTAGAAATTAGAACAATGATGGTCCACAGTACAGTATACTATTATAGTACTGTATTTAGCATTGCATATTAAACATTGTAGATTATAAAATGTATAACACAAATACCACAATATGCTGCCTTAAGAGCCGTTTCTAACAAAAAAAAAAAAGTATTACAGAGATTAGATTAAAGATACTAAATTCACGGCCTTCAGTGCTATATGTAGACTGTATATAAGAAGTGGACGTAGTCACTGTGACATCACCCGTTTGGTTCGTGGACTACCTTTTTGAAGCCTCAAGTTTAGCATGTTGGCCCTCGCCATCTCGGGTTTTTGGAACCAGAAGTTACACGAGAGGGTGGAGCAAGTACAAACGAATGCTGAACAAGACACTTTCAGGCGACTAACATGTTACAATTAACCTTACTGAAATGAAAACACACTGAAAGGGTTAAAGTTATACAACGAAAACAGACAACACCCAAACCGGACAACACCAGGGGAGTGACATGTCAATCACGAGGTATTCTGACTCACCGGATGTTCACTGCTGGCATTAGCCTGTCATTGGTCGCGTCATTTTCTGTCAGTATTCTCCTCCCCTTCTGCTGTCTCCGCTATCTATTTTACGAAGGGGCATAGTCCCTGCATCCTGTGCTTAGCCAGTGTTTTTTTCCCTATCCAGAATGATAATATGTGGAGACAGACCTTTATCTAGCGCTAACATATTTATCCTCTATTTTACTCTAAATGGGGCCATCATTTAAAAAAATGTACATGATGCTGTATTGAAGAAAAGACTTGAAACTAGCCATTGATACCATAAACTTACATTTAAAATGTTTACTGAAGTAATAAATCAAGTCAAGAGTGGATTTATTTTCTCATAGACTTCTATTAAATCTGATTTCATTTTGCAACCAGAGGAGTCTCCTCCTGCTGGTTATTTGAAAGAATGCAAGCTTAAGGCACTTCCGCATTGGCTTCACTTTTCAGAACAGGGAGGTTGGCGCTTGGTGCTATCATATCTCAAAAACCTCTAATACATGGTAAATTGGTTGCACTCAACATGCACTTGGGTATATATGGTTATCACTTGTTACAATATAGTATGTCAGGTTATAACATTTTACATAAAATAGGATATGGATATGGTATAATAAAAAA